>VCJC01002511.1:19466-30560 GCA_024140195.1 Backusella luteola | reverse complement strand
AAAAAAAAAAAAAAAAAAAAAAAAAAAAAAGAAGTTATTGTTTTATATTTTTAAATATTCAATGATCGATTAAAAAGATAAAATTAATTGTGTAAATCAAGAGAGATATAATCCTTTTTACCAAACGTCTTTCCTTTTAGTTGCTTATTGTATGTCGTATCTACACATCAATCTGTATAATATTATCGATTATCAAGAAAAAAAAAACAACGGCTCCTTGCTATATTATAGCATGTCTTATATCGATGAAGTATTTTATTTTGCGTTATTTGAGCGATTTATGCGTTATATAGTTTTATTATATTTTTATCATTTAAGGCTGATCTCTAATAATGTTTCTTTTTGATTTTCCAGAATTGCACAAACTGTCATTCAAAAAAACATACTACCTTTATTAAGAAATCAATACATTACTTTTCGATGTAAATATTTATACGTAGCGTGGCTTTTATATTTTTTAATACTTTTATCGGATATAAACTTCTTTATGAATAATAAACTCTATATAAAACGAGCACGCTTTTTATAAATAATTGTAAATCAATATTATTTAATTAATGAGGGAATCCAGTAACAATAAAACTATCGGTAGGTATCGTAGTACTTGCGATCTGTAGTAACGGGTTTAGCCTAAAAAAATAATCAAAGGGTTAGAATTTCCTTATCTTGAAGTATAAAACAAAAGAAATAGTAAAAACTTAACATGTAGAGTAAAAATATAATGCCACGCACTTTTATTTAAATAAATCAAATACTTTTTTGGTAATGGAATATCATAATCGACTACATGTATTTGTTGTAAAGAGAAAAAGAGCACAAAGAAAAGAGAGTATTATTAAAATTAGAGTTTTGTTCTACTCCGAAATAACACACATTTTCTCGTGGGCTATGTATGTGCAGATGTACCAATCACATTGAATGAAAAGGGTCTTGACGTTTTCCTTATTTGTTAAAATGAAATCAAGAACAAAATATAGTGAGAAACAAAATAAAAAACAGAGCGGGTGGGAACGAACGAACGAACGAACGAGAGAAAAAGATCTGGAACGTGTCAACTGTGTTGTATTCTAATGATAAGAGAACAATAATGTCTATCGTATAAACAAACAATACTGAAAGAGAGAGAGAGAGAGAGGTGGAAAAGGAGTATGTTTGGTAGCAACCGGATATATAATTTATTATGGTTATGGAGTACATTGCAAGTATTAATTTAACAAGAAGAACAAATCTAGTTACATAGATTTATCAGAATCTCTACGACCAGGACGGATGCGAAGCGGTATAGGATCATTCTTAATGACAGGTTGGCGCAACATAGGAGTCAATGTTGCATGAGGCGTTAAATCTTCTTGTTGTCTCTCTCTGAACCCAAAGCGCTTAAAAAAACGAATCGTTTCGGTATTGTTGGCCTCTACGTAGACTGTATAATGTGATTGATCTGCAATTTCCAAAACGTGCTCAATCAGGGCAGAACCAACACCGTTACCCTGCTCATGTGGAAGAACACCGATAAAACCAATCACAATAACGGTAGATCGGTTGGGTGGCTTCATTTTTTGTCGAATGCCGCTATTCAATTTGATGAATAAATTTGAGAGCTGTGAGAAAAAACTCAAACGGCGTCGGTTATTATAGTATCTGAAATATTCAATGGTTTGGGACCATGAGAACAAATGGGATTGGTTTGACCAGATAAGAACGCCCTTACAGCCGTCTACTTGAATGGCAAAATCTCTACTTTGGAGAGAGGCTGTATTAATGGCAGATTTGAAAAGGTTGAAAAGGAATTGTTCTCGTTTAGTATGCTCAATGTGTTTGGTACTTTCGTGGAGGGCCTTGTTGGAAATGAATGCTTCCGTTAATGTATGAGCGGCTTCGATAATAGCACCTATTTTTATAAGACATGATATATATCGGTAAAAATGATAATAAATACATCTTGTCTTGTATTTATTACCTTTGACAATTGGTCTAATATTAACAATCGTCTGTTGGCTATTTACAGTTATTTGTCTACAAAGGCGATTATCTTGTACAAGTAAAGCCATTTTTACTATGCGATGCAATTAATATGAAGTAACGTAATGAATAAATAAATAGAAATAAAATGAAATGAAATGCTAAGAAAAGATAGCAAAAATTACAAAAAAAAGGAAAAAAAAAGGTCATTTATATTGATCTACCGAAACGGAACTTTCAAACAACCATAAATGGATGTTTTAAAATGGCGATTTGCCAAAGCTTAAATTCTTTTTTCTGCCTTAATGATCGACTTGGCAAGTTGTACAAAGAGTCTCGAACTCAAAGTTTGTTATTAATTTACCCGATTCACTTTTTTCAATGCACAGACAAAAAAAAGCATAAATGGTTTTTTAGAACAAAAAAAAAAGGCTCACTGTATTCCGGTTGACGCGGCATTATCACATTTACATGTGATATAAGTACATTGCATACTTCCGTTTATTAACAAAAAAAAAAGGTTCTTCTAGGCTATGATGTTTGACAGCCTATTTTTTTTACTATAAAAAATAGTGATTTAATTTCAGATGAAATTCGCATGATAGATCATTCAACATTGTCGTGATTAATAAATACCATTTGCGGCTCCTTTAAAATGTCAAATTAGTGTGCTTTTAATATGTATGAATGGTCCTTTTACTCGGATAGTTTTATTCCATATGAATCTTTTCCCCCTTTCTTACTCCATACATCAAAAGGGGTGGGAGTATGACTGTTATATACAATAAATCACAACACTTGATGTTTATTGCGGCAGAGCATGATATATCATGGCTTAAAAACACCTTATATCATTACAACGATAAAGCCAACACTAAACAGGTTTAGCATCATCTAACATACTTTTATGTTTTTAACTTTTTTTTTTAGAATATTTTTTTATCGCTTATCGACTATTTCGTTTGTTTATTTTTTCTTTAATAAAGAAATACATTCCGCAATGGATCATTTGAGTCTTGGAACCTCTCTATTGGATATAAAATAAATCTACTGATGATGCTATCATACTACTTTTTATAAACTATCATGGTCCTTTTACAATCTTCGGAGCAACGTCAAAGAAAAGCAAAGAAATGACGTGGATTTGAGAATATGAATAAGCTTTCGAACCAGAGGATCAAGAAAGGGGTTTGATAAATATGAATAACTTGTATTTTACAAAAATATAGCCCCTGAATATATTTCTGCTTCTATTCTCTAAAATTAAATTCTGTGACAAAGTCAATACTAAAAGAAGGTAGTTTTGCTCGAACTAAATACACATGGTAGTTCATGTACTGCTACAAAGTTGTTATCGAAACCAACTCATTATATATTTATAAGAGTAAATTTATTATGAAGAAAGATATGTTGTTAATTTAACCATTAAAATAAATAAATTCCATTTGAAATGGTGATTGCAATTGGAGTCACATCTAGTGCTTGATTACACTGAATACGTCGAATAATAATATTAATAATGATAATAATATTAATAATGATAATAATATTAATAATCTATAGATGTTATTTAATCCAACAAGCTGAAAGTGCCGATAAGCACATGTCGCTCTTCTTCATTGTCATTTGTCATGCCTGCAATTGCGCTGTTGTACTTTTGGAAATAAGCTTTTTTTACAGTCACAAACCACAATACGCAGCAATTATTAATAAACCTTTTGTTATCTCTACTCTTTCTTTTCACTTGCTAAGCTACACCAATAATATATCCAAATATAAATATATAAATAAACGTGAATCCCCTCTCCAGCTTTTCTTTTTTTATGGTTTCTATTTTTAATGCCATTCGACAAGATAACATTGATGTCTTAAAACATCTTATTGCTTTAACCACGGGCGAGACGATAGCAGCTACGCCGTCCTGTATAACAAAGGAAGATAGTCGGTGGATTCAGCAACATTGGAAACAAGGCTCAAAGCAATTCGATCTCAATAAGCGATCCGCAAAAGGGAGAACCCCACTTCATTGTGCAGCTACTTGGAATCGTGTACAGATCGCACAATTGCTACTCGACTGTCCTCAGGTGGATGTTAACATAAGGGACAGTGAAAATGGATGGACCGCCCTGCACAGGTAAGGGTCTATTCGAGAGCAAGTGTGTCTACGCATATATTCATTTCATACGATATGCATGTATTTAGGGCACTGTATAATGGCAATATAGAAATTGCAAAGATGCTAATTGATAGAGAGGATATCGATGTAACAATAAAGGATAATGAAGGATACACAGCGTTTGAAATTTACAACAGCACCATCAGTGATACATTCCCAAAACCAAAACAAATTACGGGCAGCAATAATAAGGGTTTAAGCGGAGGAACGGATGTGTATACTTGGGGATCAAATACAAATTATGTTTTGGGTCATCCAGATTCTGAAGGACGCACTCGGCCTGAAAGAGTTAATACACAGCTGGATAGCCAAAGGACAAGTTTAATCATGAAAAGACCCGATTATGTCATTGAATCTGTTACCATGTCAAAGTACCACACCGCAATACTCACAAGCGAGCCCGTGAACAACTTATTGATGTGTGGTTTTGGACGCGGTGGCAGATTGGGTATATCAAAAGAAACCGAAACTCAATTGACCCCGGTCCCTGTTAGATGGCCAGAGAGAATCGTATCAATTGCTTTGGGAAGGGATCATAGTATTGCTGTTACCGAAAGTGGAAATGTATTGTCGTTTGGAAGTAACGAATATGGCCAATTAGGTATTGTAGTTTATAGAATCGATCAATGCATAGTCATTTTTGCTTATATTATATACAAAAAAGGATATGAATTGGAAAGTCGCAGTAAAGATGAGCATCCAATGCAGCTCGTACCACGTAAAATACAGGCACAGAATTTAAAGAAACAATCTATTATCGGTGCTGCTGCGTCGAGAATACATTCTGTTGTGTATACTCCAACTGATATTTTTACGTTTGGTTTAAATCAAGGTCAATTAGGTAAGCGGTTATATATATATAGCACTAAAGTATATGATTTGATTAATGTTTTGTACATAAAAGGCTACCACCAACCTGACAATGAGCAATGCCAATTTATACCAAGAAAGGTCACTATTTCATCGGAAATAGTCCAAGTTGTTGTTAATGTAAGCTTTGTATATATTGTTGTGATAATAGATTGCTAAATATCTAATATTAGGATAATGCGACGGCTATTTTAAATAAATCCCATGAGGTGATATTACTCCATAACTTTAACCAACAGAAAATCATGTAGGTCATTGTTATAATAGCATAACATCTCGATATTAATTATATATATATATATATATATATTGCAACCATGGTTTTAGTTTCCCCATGAATAGATTCCCAAACAACATCCAAGTACATACACCTGCTGCTAATTATATCGTTAAACTAATAGGTAGTGGTACAGACTATCTTGGTGCCATCTCAAACACCGGAGACGTTTTTGTCTGGACTTGTAAAGCCCCACGAATACCAGCATCATCATCAATGAATGAACAGCACCAAAAATCAAAGCATAATAATCATCTAATAACCGTTCCAAAACGTATCTGGACTCTCCGAAAAGCACATTTAGCTGCATCTGATGCAAGTTTAGGCCAATATGGAGAACTCATTGTATGCACTGTCTCGGGTCATGTCTTTATTGGTCAGCCCTCTCGTGAAAAAGCAACCGGTTATAAATTTTCTCAGGTTCCCTTTCTACAGAGATGTATTCAGGTGTATGCAAATCCTAGCGGTGCTTTTGCGGCATTAAGGTCTGAATATACGATGGAATTGCCCGATATCCCTCAGTCAACCGCTATACAGGACATCACGGCTTCACTACCCCATAGAAATATACAGGTCAAATTGAAGGAGAATGTATTTTCACTACAGTCAGAAATGGAGCAGGAAATAGCCAAACAAAAGGAAACAATTATGAAAGATCAAGATGATGAAGAGTATTTAGAAACCAGACTAAAAAACGTGGAAAAAACATTTGATCAGAGATTGAATGATATAGTGGAAAACGCATGGCATGATGTACAAGTTGAATCTGCCAAGGATCATGCGCTTGATGTGATCTTTCGAGTACAATCAAGGGACGTCTACTGTCATAGTGCAATGATACGATGCAGAAGCCCATCCTTTTTCAAGCAGCTTATCCAGATGGAGGATTATCATAGTGCAAAGTTTAAATTCAGGGTTCGAGAACATCCCAACAATCGTATTCTAGTTCAAATTGATCATTGTGAACTCGCATCTGTCCTTCTACTGCTGGATTATCTCTACACCGATATATTTGAGCATCCGATGAAAGCTTATTTTGAAATGCCCTCTTTGAGTCTCACATCTATTGTTGATCAGCAAACGGTTAAAAAAGTGCCAGTAAAATTGATTATGATTCAAAAGGATTTAGTTGGCTTGGCGGAATTTTTTCAACTACCGCATCTTGTTAGTTCTGCACGGGCCTCGTTTCACAATGCACCGGTACCAACGCTAAAAAACGACCTTAAATATTTGCTTGAGCATGAAAAAGGTGTGGACATCACTCTCAAAACAAAGGGAAGCGATACTCAATATAGTAATCTAAAGTGCCACGAGTTTATATTACGACAGCGATCTGCTTTTTTCAAAAATTTACTTTTGCCGGAATCGATATGGATGGAAGAGCGTCGCTCACGACAAGAACAAGAAGGGGAAAATAAAATGGCAACACTGGAGCTTGATATGATTTCCTCGGAAACAATGCAGGCCATTCTAGATTATATCTACCTGGATCACACTGCCATTTTTGATGATATTCCAAAGGATAATGAAGAAACAATGTTACGTTTTTTACTGGATGTCTTGTCTGAATCTGATGCAATGCTATTATACCGTTTAAAATCGATTACAGGGAAATATCTCATCAAGTTTATAAAGCTACGGACTGCATGCATGATCTTATCCTATGCCTATTTTCATATTGCGGAGGAGTTAAAGTCTGCTTGTATGAAGTTTGTTACGGCTAATCTACCCATATATCTTAATTCAAGGTAAGCTTCATCTGCTCTTATTTTCAAGATACACGTGCATTTATTCTTATCATTCATACCGTTCAAAAGTATGTTGGATGATCTTCCTATTTCACTCTTTCGCGAGCTGGAACACTCTATCAAATTAACGCAAGGCATTCCTTCTATACAACCATGTAATGATACACTTACAGAAATAGAGGACGAGGAATTCTCTACTTCATTATACGCTCTCTCCAAGAATGATAACTATGTCTCACCCTATATTGAAATTCTCACAACGCTTTATCCGGAAAAGCTCGGTTTAGAAGATGCCGTTGTTGACATGAAACCTCAAGATAACAAAAAAGCATCTGCTATTGGCACGAAAAAGAAGAAGGTTGCCAGCAACCATCAGTTGAACACCATATTAACGGAAAGATCACCACCATCACTATCATCAGCAAATCCGGCGGGTTGGATTATGGATTCTGTAGAGTAAATATTTATACTTCTTTTTCCAGTTTTATGGTAGTAGGAGTTGATTGACAATACTTACTCGTCTGTATTTCCATTAGGTCCGTTTCCGCTCCTTCTTTACGTGAAATTCTTGACGCTGAAACTGGTCCATCAGGACTGAATGCAGCTAAAAATACAAAAGTAAGAGTGCTTATGATTTATGCGTAAATCAGTTGTTTTAATACTTATCAATGTTATTTAGCATACTGCTGTGAAGAAAAAGTCACAGAAAGAAAGACGAAAAATACAGCAGCAGGAACTTGCTGCAGCTATTCAGTTGGATTCAGCACAAAAATCTGTCTGGGGAAAGGTTGAGTCAGTTACACCTGTGTCGATAAATGAGACAACTTCATCATCAGTCCTAAAAGTCGTTGATGCCGATAAAAAAGGAAAAAAAATGTAAGCTGCTCGATTTTAAGAAAAAAAAAGTTTGAAGAATAGGAAGGAAGAGAAAGAGGAAGATATAGTTTTAAAAAAAGGGTATGTCTAACAACGCATACATAATGCCATCATTTAGATATGTTTCCGAAGAAGAAATGCTAGACCAACAGGATTTACGAAAACCTGATTTAGGAAGGAAAGAAGTCGTATTTGATCCAACACAATGCTTCGGATCAACTTTTAAACTTACGAGTATATGTCGCCCAAACAGCAAAAAGTTATCAGCAAAAACAAACAAAGGGCAGTCTTCTTTTGAAACTATACAAAAGCAGCAGGAGCTTGAAGATAAATGGCTTAAAGGAAATAGACCAAAGAAAAATATTTTGAGAATCCAGCAAGAAGAACAAGCCGTAAAGGACCTCGTGCAACACTATATACAAACACTGGATGTGATGACTGGTGAATGGATCAACGTTCATCGGGTTGAAGCTTTTTTGTAAACAGTAAATAGTATCTTGATTAGTGTGGCATTTTTCGTTTATTTTTAAATTAAATTAAAAAAAAAAACATTCTTTACCACTTTTTTTGCGATCGAGCAAAGTTTTTACTTAATCACTGGACTCATTCAAGGTCCTCATCATATAATGGGTATGAGGCATGTAAATAAAGACAAATTCTAAACGATACCAAAGAAAAAAAAAATAACCTTTCGTCCATCTTATTATTCATATATAAAAGTGTATAAAATATTAGTAATTCAATCCCACTTTTCTTCTTTCTCTAATAACTCTAAATAATCTTGTTGCCTTAGCACAATAAATGACTATGAAGTTTTCAATTACAGCCATCGCTATCGCTTTACTTGCCACTGCCAACGCCCAAAAGGCAAGCAGCTCATTACCAAAACTCCCTGCCAACAACCGTGTATGTGATTATCAAAGCAAGGGTTATTTCTTCAGCCCCCTTCGTACTTTTGGACCTGATTCTCGAACATACTGCGAAAGCATCGGCGCCGAACTTGTCAGTGTCGACAACACCAACTTTGCTGATTTAACTCAAATGGTTGTCAAATGTTTAGGCCCCGAGGAAAAAGCATGGGTCAACTCTTGGGATGGAAACACATTTTCTGACTCTCCCTTGGCTATCTGGACCGGTCTCCAAGCAGGTGCAGGTTCCATTAATATATATGTTGAAAATAAGGCATTGTTTGGTATCTGCTCTGTTCGTCGTAAAGGTCTCAATCGCCCTGAGCCACATCCTATCATTGCAAGTGATGCTTCACAAAGTGAAGACGGTGCTTCATCTGCCTCTGCACACGAGCAACCCTCTTCCACTTTTGCAGCTCCTGGATTCGCTGTAAATCCTTCTGTCTTCGCTTCCGCTGAAGACGCAATTTTCGCTGAAAACGTTGACCTTAATGATGCTTTTGGTATTAATAGTATAGCTGAAGATGAAATTGAAAATTCTTTCGCCGAAGATGCAGTAGAAGACATTAGCGCTGAATCCCAAGATATCGGAAATGAAGTCGCTGAAGAAGAAATTGATGCCAAAAACGTTGAAGAACAAGAAGAGGAAGAGGAGAAAGAAGCTGTCGAAAAGCAGGAAGAAGAGTATGAGAACGAGATTGTTGAGGCAGCCGAGCCGGTTTCTGTTGAAGGCAATATCCAATCTATCGCACCACAGGCATTCAATTATAACGTTGATAGCGAATAGAGAAGAATTAACTATTTATTAGCCATTTATTTATTTACACTATGTTATAGAATACCAAAAAACTACGTTACAATAAACATTATATTAAAAACATTACCAATAGCCTCATACTGAATCATTTGGTTATTTGTTTATATTTATTGTAATTAGGAACACGTCAGTTGAATTGTTTACACACAATAAACCATAATTGATATATATATTTGTATATATTTACCTTAATATAATGGCCCACTTTGTCAAATGGATAATGCATTTATGTTAACAGCAACTATATTGATAGTAAATAGTGATTTATTTACAATAGATGGGTAAAAACTAGCTTATTAGAAAATCATATCACAGACTCCGAAGTATTTTTTATTCTTTCATAACCAAGGAATCAAAATGCGCTCTTTTTGAATTAAATGCATGCTCTGATTAGAAAACACCTGGATATTTCTGAATCCACCAAGTTACTTCAAGACCTTCCCATAAATACTTTCAGTAATAAAATTGTGTATTTATTTCGAATAATATAGCTTCATAGAATGTTTTAATAAACTTCAGAGTAAAAAAAAAAAAAAACAATCGGCGGCATTTTAATGCAAAAAATTTAAGTTTGGACCTGAAATCTGTCAAGCGCATTTTACCTTGTAGTTATATCCACTCACCTTTCTTTCCGTATTTGATATAATATATATAACACTCCACTTTCTATATTGGTTATATCCACTCACCCAAGCCAAGTTCTTGATTAAAGAAATGAAGTTAATTAAAATAAGAAACAAAGCACCTATTTTTTAATGTCATAAGATACACGTATTTGGAAAAATTACATGTGAAAAGGAAAACTGAAATAGATGTTACTTAGTAATATATCATATAGAAAACATCAGGCAAACATAAAATAAATCGAAAAGAGAAAGCTCCTTAGCATGGATAAAAATTTAAACTGAAAATATCATATCTTGCAATTACAAGCATAAAGAGCATAGTTTCAGATACAAATGAGCCATTTGTTGGGTTTTTTTTTACTGGAATATAAAACATAGTGCAATGCTATATTCACAAAGCCCATTCCTTCATGAAACTCTCCATTTTAGGATATGGCGATTTGTGATATGTTACATCCAAGGAGAATGTAAAGGGTTCATTGTCAATTTCTTTTATGAATAAACTCCTTCACTTTTCCTTGTACCTGGAGCATCAAATAAAAATTTATCTACTTTCATGTGCATAATTTCTTTAACTTCTTGTTTGGCACACAATTTAAGTCAAGAGTTTTATGCAAATTGTATTTTTTTTTTAAGAAAAACCAATCAGCTAAATAGTGTTGCAATCACAATAATATAGCAGTTCGGAGTCTTTGTCATTACTACAATATGCTGTTTTTGTTTCTTGAGAGGAGTTATTTTATATATATATGTATTTTGGCTACTTTGGATGCAGTTAAATCAGAAAATCGAAATGGAAAATGTGATATCACAAACATGCAGGATCTAAGTTGTGGC
>VCJC01002507.1:0-22301 GCA_024140195.1 Backusella luteola | reverse complement strand
AAATTCTATCTTGGAAAAAAAAAAAAAGAGAGTGAGTGAGATTCGGATCTGTAGGTCACATGAAATGAGAAACAGTACGAAAACTATAAAAGACTCGAAAAGAAGACGTTGAAGAGAGTTACTGTTAGTTTTTTTTCTCTTTAGATTTGCTGAATAGATTTCAAATTGATCACATATTAAATACCAAATTACAATGAAGTTTTTCCTATCGACATTTTTATGTAAACGTATTTTCGTACATGCTAATACAACATAAAGCTTCGTACGACTGATTCGGTGGTTCTAACAGCATCAGCAACAAGAAATGTACATTTTGATTTTATTTCTTTTTACAAAAACTATGTTCTTCACTATTACATCTCCTAATTTTGATATCCAGGTTCAATGAGCGGATATAAATACATTTGAATCATTAAATATTTCAAGGCAAATGACAAGTAGACAACCATACATATTAATTTCTAATTCTCGTTAATCAAAATAATGGAATATAAAGTATAGTAGTAGTGTAGTCTATTAAATTTTGAAGATGATTTCAAGTCGACGAAAAATGCATATTTCACTTTTATTTGACAGGTTACGCGTAGGTTCCGGAAGTTTTTTCTTTTTTTCCATGGCAATTACATGAAGTAAAAAATTGCGTAATAGTTGACTTAACATCACTTCTTGAAATTTCCCCGCTTAATGTTGCGAAGATCAGTATTAAAATACATAATGATATTATTCTCACGGCCACTTCTGCTAAACATTAGGATCAAATGCGTTTTTAAAACCCCACATCTACGATATTTAGAATTTTGTGAACACAATTGATCCTTTTAATTTATTCGACAATTTTGCGCTACTGCAGAGATTATCCAATCAAAATTAATCAAGATTTAAATTGCACCATCTTAAATCTGCGTCTTAAAAATGCCTCTCATTGGTTACAATAGACTATTGATGTTGAGAGATACACCATTTACAAGCTATTTTTAACTGATGAATACTAAATATCACGAGCTATATATCTAATAATACTCTTGCAAGACTTTTAGACTTGTTTTTTTTAGATATTTTTTTTAAAAGAATTATGTACAATCAGAAATTAAAACAAAAGCAAAGTCTAAAATGGCTATTAGGGACAACCATTCCGTTGTATAAGTTCAAGGGTTCCTAATGGCTAGATACCTCCAATATATACATTTTAAAAAACATACTCTAGCAATCGATAGCATTTACTTTTTTTTTCTCTTGAAAAATCCGACAGCTATTTATACGACATTTTGCTTTTATGGAATGAAAAACATATACACCTTTTAACGCCTTTTTTTATATATAATTTATCGCAAACAGAAAGACCAAAGCTCGAGACTCACTCTACATATACAGATACTTATGGACCTTAGAAAAACTCCTAAGCTGAACACCAAAAGTTACTACAACAGTCTTTCTTTATTATTTAAAGAAAGGTCATTTTACTGTATTGACATATTATAAGAGAGAGAGAGAGAGAGAGAGAGAGAGAAAAGTAGCTTGACATACTCAGATTTATTTTCTAAGCTTTTTTTTCTGAAAATAAGGCATGTCTAGGTTCATATATTGTATTTCAAAAAACTTAGTGCTATTTTTTGTAGGGTACAAACTCTCTAGATTATGTTCACATTTTATGAAATACTTTATTATAAAATAACCTATGCGAAATGATAAATACATTGAACAAACTAAACTTAAAGGAATATTTGAAATTCAATATTTGTTTGTAGTAATAACTGATGATAAACAATTGGGGCGGGTTAAAATAAATGTTGTATTAAGTTTAAGCCAGAAAAAACAGTTCTTAGATCTTCTAATCACCCAATAGTTAATCTCATGATCCTAGATCAACTGATTTTTTTTCCATATTTTTTCTTTTTTTCCCTTTCTTTCGCTTGCTTTTATATTTTGGTGAACTTGAAGGACTAATAACTTCATATCATTTATAATATAACTAAACGAGTGCTATTGTTTACGATAATATTTTTCGTTACCAACATTAATAAATGGTTAGTAGTATTAGTTCTCATGAGCAGGTCTTGATAAGTCTTACCTTGGTACTTATATATATATATTCTTTAAAAAAGACGTGTCAATTGCTTCATTAATAGTCATATTATTTTATATGATTATGACATATCCCAAATTGATACTTATTGAATTTATGAAGTGGTTTAACAGTAATAGATCGCAAATGAGCTTAACCTGATGGAAGGGGGTTATTTAGCTATAATCTTTGAGAGTTTACATATATTATAATTACAAGTTAGACTCAGCTCTATTTTATAAATGAAGGGTAACTTAAATATATAGCTATCACAATATACAAGGTTTTTTTCTTAAAAAAAAGAAAACTTTACTGTGCTAAGTGTACATATACTTTGGCCTAGAGAATTTATAGCGTTGAACTAGCTAGATGTACATTTCTGTTTAGTCTTTGTATTCACTTTTTCTTTAAGAGAAAACCAGAAATAAAGCATTTTAATAACAATGTATTCATTGCAATATCATCAAAAAGGTTTTTAAGTATAATTGGATTATCATAATAGCCAAACAAATGTATTTGCACTTATTAAAAACGGCCCAAAAAAAAACTTCCTGATGACAGTTTTTTCCATGGCTAAGACAATATGATAGCTAAGTGCAGAGAGGAAAAGTGTTGTCTATAATAAAAAAACATCATGGTAATCTGAGTACTATGTATAAGTGAAGATATACGGCATCGTTTTATCTACCTTGCAGAAAGTGGTATAATTTATGCAAAAATGTCTACATATCCTAGTTAAAAAAGTATATGTAAATCATTTTAGATCCATCACGCATTTCATTATACAACTTAATCATGGATATATAGCACTGATATCAAGTAGACATGAAACCTCATTTTATACACTAATATACTTATATATTCTTAAAAAAATTGCACTCTCCTGCAACATTTAAGGTGCAAAAAAAAACAGTCCTTTCATCAACTACTTCATTATTTTATTTTACAGGTTGAATGCTTTTATAAATAACGCGAGTTTTATTCAATCATCATCATCAAAGAAGGAGGAATCAACTACCTCCTCCTTAACTTCAAGTGACGTTATTAGCGTATCACTGCGCTCACTTTTAAATTGATTATTAATATCCATATCTTTCAGTATGGCATCGCTTTTGCAGTTATTTTCAAATACAGAGCTATTCAAAAATACGGCATCATCAATATCAAACATGACTACAGGAGTAGCTGCCTTGGATGGGGTAGTTAAAGGTTGGCCTTTAGGAGATAAAGGAGGAGATTCACTTCTAGTGATTGGAGAACCAAAGGAGAGTGATACAGAGCGGTTTGTAGTCGATTTTAGTGAAGCTGGATTTGGGGCAGAGCTTTTTTGAAAGACTCCCATGACAGAAGGTCTGATAAAAGACATAATGTTAGAGGAGCGCTTGGTGTTTTTTCGATATTCTTTCCCAGAATCTTTTGTATCGGAAACATTTGTAATATCTGAAAACGTCTGGATATCATTTTCTGTCACCACAAGCGGTTTTGCATGACGTCGCTTTTCGCTCTCGATGTGCAATTTTAATGTGGCTTCCGAGAAAATTTCCTCATAACATGTGAGTAGTTTTTTGAAGAGTTTTGCTGGGAGCCTATTTATCATAGTAGAGTATGATTCTATTCGGGGTCGAAGTATGACAGGTCCCATTGACTGGCAAATAAGATCAATGTCATCGTCGGTTATAGAATATTCTTTGATATAACTGTTTTTTGTATTAGTGACTTGCTTCCTTTTTCCCTTGAGTTTATAGAATGGTTCTAACCTTGTAATATTTTCTAAAATTTTTTTCAAAGTAAAAAAATGAGAATCCGGGAGTGTTGTAATAAGATTACTTAGAGTTGGAACCAGAATTTTTTCATCTAAACCAAAATCGTTGTATGAATAAATTTTTTTGTCATTACTACAAAGCATTAAACCAACCGTCGACAAAGAAGGTCTCGACAAGATCATAAAAATCATATGTCAGTAGGCATTCTGGTAGTTCTAACAAAAAATAACGTAGCATTCCAACAAGTAGCATTGGATTTTTTTCCTCAAATACTTCGGATCTTAAACTATCACTAGATACATTAAGTTCAGAATGAGCAGCGTGAATACTTTCTAAAGGATACGGAGTAGACCACAGCTTTACTTTGTTGTCTGAATCCAAGGTCTTTGCATCTATACATGTCATAGTGAGTGTACATTTCAACTTATATTTATGTTAAAAATCACCTTTTCGGATGGCATCAAGCACTAAAAAGATAAAACGTGGTACAGCAGTATCACCTTGTTTACCAAGTTCCTCCAATGGAACACCAAAGATTTGATCTATGATATACTTTTCAATTAGAAATCTTATATAATTTTAATTGATTTAAGATTACCATGAGCATACCCATGATAATAATTAGTATAAAGGATAGCTTTAGGACTAAAACCAGAGATGGCGCATTGTTGTGTAAGGTATTGAATTTCTTGATCCGGCTTCAAAGACTCTTGATAGATCATCATTTCCTCGATTTCAATTTTATCTTTACGGATAGAACCAGACAAACCTGCAACAAAAGCTGAAATAAGTTGTTTAACTTGATTGATTCTCTGCAATTCAGTTTGTTCCATCTCCGTAAAATGAGAAAACATGGTCTCTTCAACTGTCATACGCATTTGATCCAGTCTTTTAACATTGATTCGATAAAACTCATCCGCTTTTTCAGCTTCAAGTCTTGCTTTTTTATGCTGTTCCAAATTAATTTCGCTTGAATTGACTGAAGAAGTTGTTGTGATTTTATCTCTAAAGCTACCCAATGGATGAGACCCTGTACTATTGGAGTCAGTTGTACTAGCATTGTCTTCTTCAGGTATACGCCATTGATAGAACGAACTTGAGGAAGAGATAAATTTATTTCCACGCTGACCAATTAGACGCAAAACATTATGATTTTGAATCAACTGCTGGCCGACAATATCTGACATTGCTGGCGAATCTTTACATTGTGGCAAGTTATGCTGAAGCCATTTTGCAATGTCTTCTCCAGATGAAGTATTCTGGTAGCGACCAAGAAATGGCACTCGATGTTCGCCTGTATGTATTTCCTCTCTCATTTTAAGTATTAAGCTGTCAAATTCTAGCTGTAACAAAGTAGCACTCCCTAGTCGTACGGAATCTTTGCTAGGCTCATGCACGGTTAAATCATTTTTTTCAACGCCCTCCTCTTTCCTAGTTACTACTTTTGGTAAATGATTTGCCGCAACAGCCACTGTTGCATTTTTTAATGCCAGCTCCTCAGCCCGATCAGCTTCTTTGCATTTTTTGTGATACAAATTTTTTGATTTTTCCGTTTCCTTTGCAAGTGAATCAAACTGTTTTAAAAACGCCTCCACATTTTGCCTTGAATTTGCAATATTCTGCTTGTATTTTTCATGAAACTCTTGCAGAGGATTTAGCACTTGGGTTCTAAGTGCAGTTGCTGTGGTTTTATGATGCTGACCAAAGTTTGTGCTTGTTTCCTGTAGTTTCGTGAAGCATCTCTTTAAGCCCGCACCTTCGTCGCGCTCAGAGACTATGCTTTTGTTCTTTGCCTTCCCTTGATCGACCAGCTTTGTTGCGTATAGTTCTTCGATTGCAATACGGTCTTTCAAAAACGATATGAATTCTTCATTTTCCACTCTGTTTTGTCCTAGTTTTTGGTGTAGCACATTAAAACCAGTCTGAAAATCAGGGAGCGCATTATCTGTCTGCTTTTGTGGCCAAAATACCGTGTTAAAATGCGGCTCAAAAGGCGTCATTGTGTTTATTTGAAGAGCAAAAAAGAAAAAAATTACGAGGGGAAGAAAATAACAGAAAAAGGAGGTGGAGAAGAGTTTATATATCTCAGCCAATAAAAGTCAAAGTAAGTGGCTGAAAGTAGAAACCAAAATAAGGAACACTTTTTGAGGTGATGGCTCAGCGTATTTAATAAACTTTTTGTACAATCAGGAGCTTTATTTGATTGTTAGTTTTTGTAAATAAGATATTAATGTTTGATTGACAAAGCAATAATTCGAATCAGTTGACACAAGGAGAAACTAACCAGCGTAAAACAGTTGGTGTGAGAAGGCAAATATCATGAATGTTACACGACTAAAAATATGTTTATTTAGTTATTTCCTTGCCATATTTTTTAGCCATCTCAGTTAACCCTATTGCTTAAACTAAAGTATATGACCTTGTTTTGACTTTCAGCTTTTTGACCTTCTATTGTTCTTCGCTTCTTTCTTCGGGCCGATCAAGAGCTTTAGTTCATCCTTTAAGTTTTATTGGTCAAAGCATCCCACCCATTACCAAAGAAAGACAATTTCAACTGAGGTGTTGTTCCACAACAATCGCTGTGAATGGGAAAATGGCGGTTATGTAAACTTTATTAATCCATGGCAACAAAAGCGACTCTAGCAGTATTAATCTCTATTTTCTTTTAATCTCACACATTCTCTCCTTTAACATAATGGATCCTATTGCACCACACAGCCCTGGAATTAGTGGGTACATGTCCGTACATGAAGGTAAGTCAACAGCGGATCAGTCGAGATGAATGATGACATGACTGACCGTAATGAACATAGCTACCAATTTAGCCTATGTTCGCTATTTTGGCAAGATTGACAACGCTACCAAAGCAACCTTCAAAAGCATTGACTCACAAAAGTTCACAGTAGATTATGTGTTACAAGACGGTAGTAAAGGACAGGTATCAATTCCATTCGAAAAGCCCTTAAGTAAGAGAGAAGAAATAAGACCTGTTTTAGAAGCTATGGCAAAGGAAGCAGAAACAGCGCTTGGACTTGTAAGTATTTTTTAATATATTTGTTTATATAAAAAAGAAAAAGGGGATAAATTCTAAAATAAATTAAAATTTGACCAGCCTAGCTCTTTGGCGGGACCACCTCCATTAAAGGCTATTGCCAAAGCCGTTGTTGCCTCTGCCACTGATATTTATACGCCACCACAACCCAGTGTACCTTTGGATAGCTTTATTGCACCAGACAAAAAGGAGATGCTTGCTGTTGGTGCCTTTGTTGGTGCCACGGTGCTTATGGCGTACTCATCAGACTCTTATCTTGCTGCTCAATTCCCATCCCAGGTTTTACAGTTGCGTAATAAACTGGGGGCAGGACTATTTATTAAAATCTTCCGTGGTCTTGTTATTACTCATATGGCTGAAAGTCTCCTTTCCGCTGTAATTTGTGTCAATAGAGGCTGGTACAGTCCTTTTACTACTGCTAAATGGGCTGTAAGCACTTTCTTTTTTGGTATTGGTTCTCATAAGAAGTTAAGGAAGCATGCTAGAGACGTTCAGGGACTTAAATCCGATTAAACAATTAATAATAAAGAACCGAATTTTATTTTTTAAGACTTTTATATGAAATTAAAAAGAATTTTGTACAAAAGGGAGGGTAAAAGGAAATATAATAAAACGAAAGTAAGTAACTAGTAGGGAAAGGAAATATAATACATAACAATATACAAATGAGATTATAAAAAGTGTGTTATGTGTGTACAATTAGTGATTATGTGCAAAAGAGAATTAGAAGAGGGTGGGAAGAAAGTCTTTATAAGAGTAGTAACAGTTCATTTCGATATAAAAGGGAACACAATGTTGGTATCAAATGTTTACTTGCGAGCCTGAATGAAGAATCTTGGGGAAGCGTTTCCAGAATTACCCATGAGAACAATGATATAATCTCTCTTGGTCTCAAGGTCATCAGGTAAGATGACATTCTGATAACCACTGTTCAACTTGAATCCAGAAGCCAAGTCCCAATAGAGGTGTTCATTGAGATCATCTCCAACCAAATAGCCCAACTTGATTTGACCTTGATAGTTGTCGGGAATATCCTCTTCCTCTTCGCCATTGAAGAAGGTTGTGTCCCATTTAACAGTATAGCTCTCACCGGCTCTCCACTTGGTGGCGTCATTGGGTGTAGTGATCTTTGGATTGATAACAAGAGCAGAAACAACAGCAATAAGAGCAAAGAAAGCAACAGTAATGAACTTGAACATTTTTTTATATAATTGTGAGTGTTGTATTAATATTAATATTTATAATAATATAATAATGAAGAAAAAAGCAAAAAGGGTCAAAATAGATCCCATATTTATATGAAAAATGAAAAATAATTGTGCATGAATAAATTTGAAACATTCACCGTAGTATTATTTTTAGACCCTTTTTTTTTGCTATTTAAAATTTCAAGTGCTTTTTCCTAATATGTTACGGTGACAGAACTTGGTATTTTCTCAACATATAAAACCTCAGTTACAAAGTTTAACTCTCTATAATTCATCAAAAACGATAAATAAAAAATCACCCTTTTACAATATTTAAAAATAGATTAAACTTGATCGACTATCAGCCAAGAATATATTTATAATCCAAATATTTTTTGTTTCGAAAATTTCTTTTTTCGGGATAAGTTTATTCAAGGACCGTAAATCTTAAATCTATCCATCTATTGTGCGTTTAACGCTTGGTAATAGTAATGTAAATAAACCATTTTAACTGTGACCGCTACATGTCAATAGCAATTTAATGCGGGTGATAAATGTACGCTAAAATGGTTATATAGCTGCATATTTTACTACTAATAAAGGGTTGAGTTGACAATCATTAATGATCTAAACATTACGCGATATGTTAGGATGAACTCAGTCCGATAGGCCTATTATCCCGAAAATCTCACTTTCTGCCAATCATTGCATCTTATTTATCCTCTGTGGGCAATACAAACTCAAAAGCTTAATTTGAGCCTTTTTTGCAGTTTCGTTTTTTCCCTAATACTTTTTGTCTTTGAAAGCATGTTTTATAGAAAAGTGTATAAAAACTTTAAAAAAATCCTTACATCTACTAGAAAAAAAAGGAAAAAACAGGGGAGGAAGAGAGATAATCAGCATATTTTATTGACGATAATAAAACCTGACCTAAACATTTGCTTTTTTGGCTTTTTTCTTTTATTTTACACGCTTGCTTATCCTGCTTGGCACATTGGTGAATTTTCTATAAACGGTCTGGGAATTTATTTATAGTTTTTGCTCGCAATGAAGCAGAAAATACACCTACTTTGCTTTTTCCTTTTTACAACTTATTTACATTTGATCCCATGAACACACAAAGTAAATAAATAAATAATAAAAAGGTAGCCCTGGATCGCCAGCATCTACAAAACTATAAATGTCTCTTCACATCAACGACTTGTCATGTTTTTATTTAATAGGTTCATCGTTTGAAACATTTGCCGAGTTATTGGTCGAAAAAGTGTGAGTAAACTTTAAAAAAAGGAAAAGAACCCAACCAATAGATATACCGTTTTCCGTGCGTTTTGTTTAGATCATCTTGCTCAGTAGGATAAGAGGTTGTTATTCTCACATTCCCATAGCATGGGCAAGTTACACAACAGTAGTACATTAGATGAGAACATCATCAGCATGAAGTGATGAAAATGATGAAGACTAGTGCTGCATGAAAATGTGATCTTACCTGATTTATCCCGTATTGGCCTGTGCCCAAGGTGATCTTTGCTTGACTGTGTTAGAAATAAAGTTTTAAACATTAGTTTTGAGGAACAATCGTTCCTTGATTTATCACAAAGGAAAAAGCTAGGTGCATTTATTGAGTGATAAAATATGCAATAAAGTATCCATGATTGTTTATGCATGTCATTGTGATTTAATGAAAAAAAAAAGACTCATTTAAGTACGTGCTTTTCATTACAACAGCAAAAAAGGCCATGAACTTTTTTTCGTGCATCTAAGCATTTTTTTTAAGGGGGAAATAGTTTTAATAGACTTTTTTTGATATTGTTTTTCACCCTTTATTTCATATTTCATGTTGAATATACTTGATTATTTATATCATTTATTTATTTTTTATACATGGAGCGACTTTTCATTCAACAAAGTGAAATAAAAATTCCAAGAGAGAGAAAAAAAAGAAAAATAGTAAGCTGCAGAGAGGCATAAAAAGAGGGGAAACAATTTCAAATCTTTTTAATAAGAATCAGACAATTTATATTATTAATTGCCATGAATTAAGTAATAAACCCTCCTTTTTTAAATAAGTGGTGGCGGTAATAGTAAACTTTTTATTTTATTGAATATATATCTTTGAGAATTCTATATATTTGTCATGGTTGTAGTCATGATTTATATCATGGCACTTTTCTAATGCCATCCCTTTTTTTTTAAGTGATCGTCTGCGGGTGAAAATGATTGAGATCATCCTCTCTATGAGATGTAAGTGTCGTTTTAAATCACACAACAAGATATTAAAGTAAAAGATACGAGGGAATAGCAACACAAAGTCCTATCAATATTGTGTTTCTTACTAATTTTTGACTTGATATCATTGATTTTGATATTGCTTCCTTCGATGAGTCTTTCCCTCACTTCTTAATAATGAGTGATAAAAAATATCAATCCTGTAGGATCCCCCCCCCCTTATTTTATTATTTTATTATTGGCGTAAATCTTTTTGCAAATCCATTATCAGTCTAAAAAAGTATTTTTACTCGAAATAGCCATCTATACTTTAGCATGCATTTCATACTATAGATGTATCTACCTTCATTGTTGTTATGCGCATTTACCTTGAATATTATTGTGATATCGATTTAGTGCAATACATGCAAAGTATCATCTTTTATAAAAGCTTGGATCTCGTGAATGGAGATATGGGTCTCATGACCCAGTCCTTTACTTGACATTTTTCTTGTTACTGATGGCGTCGAACATATGCTAATCTTATGAATGGCTTTCATTAATAGATGGTGCATTATAGTGCAATGTTTTTATTTGGTTGTTTTCCATCTGTTTACTAAAGAATATCTATTAGATATCACACTATTTTCTTATTGTTGTCATATTTCTACGTTGATTTTCAATTCTTTGATAATATCATCACCTAAAGGCGCACTCTCGATTTTAACCAGTTTAGATACTTAATCAATTAATATCACAGATATTAAGTAATACGCCCTCTTTGGCTATATTGGACTTCTTATCATCATCTTGGTCAAGGATGGTGATTAATTTCTATTAGGGTTTAGTTTGAATTTTATTAGTTTGGACCCAACAAGTGATGTAAGTTATTTTTTGAAACTGCCGTAATTAAAACTCGGAACGAAGATTATTATTGCTCTTAGCGTATTGCGTGAAAACAATGTGTTTGCTTCAAAATAAATTAAGTACACAATAACCAATGTAGCTGATGTGAAAAGTATTCTTATATGTTTTCCCCTTCCTATAACATCTTAACTCTCTCGATGTATAATCTTCATTATCTCGAAAACTTTTAACTATTCCTTTTAAAAGGCTGTCGATAATAACTAAAAAAAAACCAGAAGATATTTTTTCTGTACATTTTAGTACCTTTTAATTATCCAAGGAGATACAATTTTAATGGCCCTTTCTATCGTTTTGTTAAAAGTAAAATGCACTGAATTCATATTTACATTTATTTAAATATCTTGCTGTGCATATGCATAATGTTACCGAGCTTCAAAAGAGACGGAGAATCTTTAATAAAAAAAAAATCAGACAATTTATTTCAGTTATGAAAAAAAAAGAAAAAAAAGAAAAAAAAAGAATAAGATGATGATGAAGATGAAGATGAAGAACAGCGTATGGTAAAAATGAAATCTAAAAAGTACAATAAGAAAATAGTGATTACTAATAACAAGAAAAAGGGAAATATTTGCAACAAAGTGGTAATAAAAGCTGGGGATGGAGAATAAACAAGGAGAGGGATGGGGGTATGAATGGCTTTATTTTGGTCAACAATAGCTTAAAGCCAGCTACTGAAAGGAGAGATAGGAGTCACAGTCGGTGCGCACTCTGATGCCCTTGGGCAGTTGTTTCGTATTGAGCAATTGACAGCATTATGAGTGCTTAGACCAGATAGCTGCTGTTGTTTTAGTGGCTGTCGGTCCATCTGTTTTTTACTTCTAGTCCTAGTACCACCGCAGCATTTGCCTCCGTTTTTCTCTTTATTAACACCTCCACAACAACCGTCTTTTCCTTTAGTAGAAGGTGAGCATTCGTCTCCCTTCTGCTCGCAGCTACAATTCTCGTCGTCTGATACTTCTTCTACTTTTTCGAGCCCAATATTTTTGCTTACTATTTTACTGGTGCCGGTAGTTGTCATACCCTCTTGGCTTAGCTTCATGAGTTCTTTCTCTGTATGACTAGGTTTATCAAGATAAACAACTTTGATGAAATTTCCAAAATCACATGCTAGACCAGATCCATCCAAAGGAATAACATGTCTAATGGTTGAGAATGGCAATATTTCACTGGTTTCTGTCATATAATCATTATCATCTTGGTCATCATCGATGTCATCAAGAGAGACGGGCGCATGGATATGCTTATATTTAAGCTGGTCGACCTTATTAAGAGCAGGTTTCTTTGTTGGCTCAGCTGTATTCCCAAACAGTCCCAGGACAGTCTCTCTCAAATGTAGTAAAGATTGACCATTTGCTGCATCTTGCTTTGCTTTTACAATATCGTTATCTTGACCGGAGCTTTGATCGTCTAATCTAAAAGTCTCGACAGGGATATAGGGACTACCTTCGTCGGCGCCAGGGTCATAATATTGGAGAGATGCAAACCAAGTTTCCCATTCGCCTTCCATTTTATCAGAAGAGCTGTTTTGAACACGGCGAACACCTGATAAGATTTTATCGCAGAATACCAAACCACGACCAGCGGGTTGGTCAACTACACCAAGGAAAGAGGATGTCAAAGGGATACGCAAGTCGCCACCTAGCTGTTCAATATCAAGTAATTCTATGCCAAATTCATTTTCTGTTGATGGTGCTGGATTTTTACTTTTAGGTAAGGACCTGATATGGCGAACAACCTTTCTAGGTGACGTGGCAGGTTCGATCTTTTTATGGACTGACGATGATCTTTTTCTTCGGCTTACAGGTTTTACAATGTCATCATCGCCAGTAGTAGACGATTTACGGTGTTTGTATTGTTTACGGTGATAATCCTTGGTACAAAGTGTACATGATCCTTCATGGTTGTTATCCTCTCTTTCCAACCGCCATGCGTGTACTTTATTGTCGGAGGCACTAGATGCGACTAAAAATCCATTACCAAAGCATGTGTCACAAGCCCTACAGACACCAGGTCCATTTTCGACTTCACAATAGCGAGTAACAGTGACTTGATGAATGGAACCTGTATGATCTGAAAGCGATGATGGTGTCGGTACATTGCACTGGTGGCCATATTCAGAATCATCCAATCCAATGATGCTACTGTTGCAGCTTCCACTACTCAAATATTCATCAGTACTGAATTGCTTGGAGCTCTTCGAGTTGTATAAAGCATTAGATGAGAATTTTGAAAAATGACGCATAGGTCCAAGAGGATGCTCCTTTAACGATGATTTGTGATATCTTCCCACAGAGAGAGTAGCTACTGCTTCACCTGTTTCAAAGTTCCATACTTTAACAGTTCCGTCGCCTGATCCTGTTACTAGCACACCCATACCGCCTACAGGAAGTTCAGTAGCAATGGAAGTAATGGGTCCATGAATAGATAAATCGATTGTATACAGTAATGTCCATTGTGTAGAGAGTGTTACATCTTCGTCATAGTTGTAATCTTCGAACTGTTGAGGCTTGGAAGGACGCGAGCGTTCCCAACACTTTACAGTGCCGTCTTTAGATGCCGTGAATACCCAGGTAATGCCCTGTTTTCTATGTGGTGCTTTAGAATCAACAACGCGGAATTGAGTGATATCTCGAGTATGACCGGTTTTGATTGTTTTGATACATTCACAAGAAAGAATATCCCATTCACGAATAACACCACTCTTGTGCGCAGAAACAATAAAATTTTGAGAGGCTTCCAAGTCATTGGATCGACATCGAGCAACCGCTTGTGCAACAATAGGGTGACAAAATTCTGTGATAGCACCGATAAATTGAAGGTGAATAGTACGATCTGCTGAACCATGAGAAGACAAAGATGAAGACGATGATTGGATAGAGAAGCGTCTACGAAGACCGTGCTCCTGATCAGGTTCATGCTGTACTTGTACCGGCACATGGTTGACATCTAATTCTCGAACAAGAATACCCGTGGTGATATTCCAAATTCGTATGATACCATCGTCATAGCCTGCAGCAGCCCATTTATTGCCTTGATCAACCTTGATGCATAGAGCCTTTGATAGTCGCTGCTTCAAGAAGGGGTTTGTCTTTTTAGTTTTCTGTTTTGATTTTTTAACTTGAAGAGCATTAGGGAAATAATCAGGGTTGAGGTGTGCTTGGTGGACACCTCCATTTGCTGGGTTTGATTTATCTAATCTTGCCATCCAGTTTGCTTTCTCCGCGTCCCAAAGTAGGATTCGACCATCTTGGCCACAAGAAACGAGGGAATTTCTGGCATTTGCATCCAATTGCTGAATGTCGGCCATATGCTGGCGACTAAGTGTTTTGATCCTTACTTGTTTTACATTAGCGCGATATTGCTGCTGATTAAATAAATTCTGGACAGTGATTGCGCCACGGTGCTGAATCCCATCGGGTTCATATTCCAGCGACTTGGTAACAACCGGATGATTTTGGCTAGCGCCTTTAAAGAAGAAGAGATTGACAAACTTTAAAGGTAAAGCACGAATCAAAGCACGAACACTCTCCTCAAACGAACGTTTAATGAACGGCATGAGCCATTGCTCGCGCCAGGCAGGTGTCATCCAGATAATAATACAAATCATGACTAAGCAAAGCAGCAAAGAAGGTATATTGATACCCAGCATAAACACGAGGGTGCTTTGCAAAACAGACAATAGGAAGAGTCGAAAAAGTGAAGGTGGGTTCTTGGCGGTCTTGTATTGTTTTCGGACAGCGAGTGATTTATCCTGATAGTGAGCTTGGAGTTGGCCAATATGCTGTTGCACAGCACTGTGCTCGCTGGCGGAAGGGTAAATAATCAGGTGCGGAGGCTGCATCTGTAAACACATTGTATTTTTATCTGGGTTAACAATTGACCAAAATTGATTGGACAACTTATTTAATTCAGTTGATAAAGTAGGATCGAAGGTATTAAAAGTTGGTTGTGGCGTATTTGTGGGAAAAAATACTGAAGAAAACGCATCAATGTCGGCTACCCCGGTTTCCTTTTGTTGAGGGTGAAAAAATGACAAACTAAGTACGATCAAGCATAGCTGCGGTTTCCAAGTAAAGTTAAACACAAAACACAAACAAGGTAAATCTGGGTTAGAGTGAAAAAGGAATTACAATTTAGATCCATATCTATTTACCATTAATGAGTTGAATGCTCTGTGTGTTTTAAAGTCCTTGCAATCTGCACATGATTTCGAATCCTCTTTATTTGGTGTGTCTTGAATAGGGCAATAATCAGGCGGCTGCTCAGCGTCTTCGTCACAACTTGCTAGTTCATGCAATCTTTTTGATATTTGACGATCATCCAAGTCCGCAAGCTATTCATCAAATTATAATAATTATTAACCTGAGTATTAATTCTGACTTCATTTATCAACAATGAAGTTACCTCAACACGTTTAATATCAATCGAAAGTACGGCGATAATAAACGTCATTTCAAGTACGTAGTCAACTAACAATGCAACTTTGGCAAACAGGCAAAATTCCTGTATCAAAACAACATCCATAGCTCTTCCGATGCTTAAGATCACTAATTCGGCGATGAGAGTAATTGTCATGGGAACGCCAACACTTTGTAACCCTGGAAATGCATATGAAATTAATAAAAATATATTAAAATCACAAAAAAAATCAAGTTTTACCTTTGCTAATTTTCTCAGTTACAATCATATCACAACCAGCATACAATACAGCATTGGTCAAGAGAAAAACATTCTCCAACGAAGCCATATTAACGGTAAGCAGCAAAAGATACCAGGGAACCGAGTTCAATTGGATGCCCAGCTTATGGAGTATGCCCCAAGTAGTTGTGAAACATGCGGTTGAAAGGAATATCGCTGCTAATCCAAAAGTGTGACCCGATCTAACCAGACTGGACTTGCCAAATGCCAAAGACACAATATAAAAAATGACAATGTACAATACAATCGATAACTGCACTTTGTATGATAAGTCGAATGGGAGAATTTTAAACTAATGGTGCAAATGATAATTAATGACGATAAGCTTATTTACCCACACTATTGATGATTTCATTCATACCTTGTATTGTAACATATGTGGAACTATATCAGCTTTCGAGTACAAAGTCGAGTGGGCAGTTGCTGAGGCGTCATCGGGAGTAACAATGTTAAGATCTGTCTGCACCTTTTCCCAAATAGCATTCCAAATACGCAGTGTATTAATGTGGGGCTGTTGTTTCAATACAAACGTCAAAAGGACTCCATCTGCTTTTAAAAAACGGCCTTGATTATCAAAGGCGACATTAGCAAAGGTGGGCAATGGATTGTATTTATCGCGATTTAAGCTGTGTATCTTGAGCCATTCTTTTTCGCTTCGAAAAGGAGGCTGATATATTAAACACCGGCCCTGGTGCTTGTAACATATTGTTGATAAGGAAACAGGCACGCCGTGATCTAATTCCACAACACTTGTTGCAATTGCTTCGTATATTGAACTCGCTTTTCTTATCAGATCGAACGTCACTTGGTTTTCGGGTTGCGAGATTCTGATTTGCTGGGTAATTAAGTATGAAGAAGGGGGATGTCGAAACAATGTGAAGTTGTGGTATTGGACATGCACTGAAGACTGCCAGATTTGAGCGTCTAATGAGTGTAATGGTATATTCGGTGTTTCTATTTGAAAAGTTTTTTTTACGGTTGGATAGGAAAAAAATGCGATAAAAGAAAACGAGAATAACAATAATAAATAAGTTCTAGAAGCGCATTTCTTTCCATAGTTGTAATAGTACGTTGACAAACGTTGCGATAGCCTCGCAACAGCCCTTAAAGGCATTTATATAACAGTTTGAAAGGGAAAAGGGGGTATTTAGAACAGGTATGGGTTCAATAAATAATAAAAAGTAATGACAAATAAGCTTAATAAATATAAATACAAGAGAAAGAAAGAGAAGAAAGGAGAAATATTGGTCTGTGCAAGAGAAAGAAGACTATTAAAAAAGAGACCAATGAGAGTCGAAGGTGCCTTGATTCTAAGCAAATGTGTAACACTCAAAAATAACAGTAAAGTATAGGCTCTACTCCTGCTTCCCAGTGTTATTTTTATCCCTCCTTATTTTTCTTTTTTTATTTTTTTTTTATTTTTTATTTTTATTTTGTTACTCTTCTTCGCCTCTTCTTCTTGTTTACTCTTTCCACCTTCTTTTTTTCTGTACTTTACTGATATAGACTAGTGTTCATTCAAGGTGAAATATGTCAAACTGGACTGTTCCAGTGCTTGCCTCTCGCTTTATTTCTAGGTCCAGGAACGACCCCAGAAATAAAGATCAAAGCCCGACAACTCCCGCTGCTACTCGAGTTGAATTGCTGGGTGCTCCGATAAGAAAATCAAGCTTTTTTTCATCAAAAAAAAATGATTTGCCAGATCGTTTGAAAATCTTTGTTGGTACATGGAATATGTATGGTCGCCTTTTACCTATCAACCTGGAAACGCTCTTGACCGAAAGAAAACGTGAAAGGTTGGAAAATATACCCTCAACTACTAATAGTAGTAGCAATACCCAATTTCTTCTGGATAACGAACCAGGACATCCATACCACATGCTCGTTATTGGTACCCAAGAGTGTGAAAGAGACATTTCAGAGGCTCTGTTTTATCCTTCAAAAGAAGAGTGGGAAAAGCGCCTCTCGGAATATCTTGGCCCTCATTATAAACTAGTCAACACTGAAACACTGGCAGCTTTACATGTCGCTATTTATGTATGGACACCAGTTTCTTACCTCATCAAAGAGTCAAGAACTGAATCCATAAAGACTGGCTGGGCCAACATGGTTGGGTAATAATAATATGTCTGCATTCTTTTTTAATCTAAATCACTAATCGTTTTCTTCATTATTTTTCAATTTCCTGCGGACTTTAGAAACAAAGGTGCTGTAGCGGTTTCAGTACTATTTGGTACCAGATCCTTTATATTTATTAATTGTCATTTAACAGGTAAGCCTATAAAAATTAAATAAATAAAAACAAATATTATAGGATATATGCATATATGCATATAGTTTATTTTATTTTTCTCTTTTTTGATTTATTATTTTGTACAAATTCTATCTATAGCACATCAATCCAAATTAAGTGAACGTAATGCAAATGTGCAACGTATTCTTGATGAACTGAATATGCCTAAATTTAGCTCAACAAAAAACAAAATAAAAGGAAAAGGTAAGCTTATATTATTTAAAGCTAAAGAAATGATAAACAAAGACTAACCCTTTTTAAAATGTAGATCTTTCTGTCACTGAGCAGTTTGATCATGTCTTCCTCTTTGGCGATACTAATTACCGCATTAACGCCGAACGGCCTTTCGTGTTTGATACCCTTAGAAAGGGGGATTATCAGGTAAAGGTTTCTGCATTGAATTAGGAAGTCGTACAAGAAACTCATGTCAAAAAATTTTAAACTAGACGCTTTTGGAATATGATCAGCTCTCAATCGAAAGAAAGAAGAAAGAAAGCCCATTCTATAAATTTAATGAACATCCAATTCAGTTTCCTCCTACTTATAAATTAGATACTTTAGCATTCACTGCAGAGACATCCGAATCCGAATCCGATTCCTCACCTACTTCAGATGCAGCATTGCATCGAACATCCACAAACAAATCACTTAATAACCCCTCTACTACTACTTCATCTACCTCCACACTTACTAAATTTACGCCACGCCAGAGCATAAAGTCATCAAGTAAACATACAGCAAGTAGCATTAAGCGGCATTTAAGTAAAAAAAAGCTCTTGGCATTCCCTCCAGCTTTAACTACCGAACAATTAGAGATACAGACAGCAGCAGCAAAACAAAAGAAACTGACTTGTACTGAGCCAAAGCAGAACCAGATCAACGTTGTCAACACTTCTACAGTTTTACTATATGATAGCTCTGAAAAACAGCGAGTGCCGAGCTGGACAGATCGTATTCTGTGGTACGATAAAGCGTCGCATCCTAATGCAAATGAACCCGAAAAAAAGAAAAAGACGAAAATAAAAAAGTCTAATATTCAAAGTTCAGCAAAAAGTATATTCAAGCGTCGTCCCAAAAGGGTTACTGCTAGCACTGCAATCACAACATGTTATGCCTATAATGCCGTATTACATGACTCTCTGTTGGGAGTAAGTGATCACATGCCTGTTATTGGGATTTTTGGAGTACCATTTGATGATTGGAACCAGCAGCCGCAACAGAAAAACTTCTTTATCACTTTGAAAAAGACTTCTACTCAGCAAACAGATCATAAAAAAATAAAGCCTAAAGGGGCCTGGTGGCGTCGATTGTTTGGATCTCAAAGATAATCAAAATACGAATAACAAATAAAACATACAAACAAATATTAAAATATAACGATGATGATGATGATGATGATGATGACGATGATTGAATAAATTAATAAATAAATAGCCGAAGCATAAAACCTTTAATGATGATAAAATAGATATATATATATACAAGTATATATTATAATTATTATGCTTCACTGATTGTTCAGTTTTTAAATAATGGAGTTATAAATATATATACAGAAAATGGGGGGGGGGAGCAAGCCCCATGCATAATTGACAAAAAAAGAGAGAAAACGGGGGGTAGAGGCGGGAAAACAATGAAAGAAAAGGTATAGCCATCCAATAAACACTTTCCAATGACTAGGCCATGATTAATGAATCGTAGGTAGGAAGTGCTGAATTGAATTGATAAGGGATATCAACAGTTCGCATGGCAGTACTATAAGATGGAACTCTGGAAATATCAAAGCCCATCCAGGGCAAAGGCTCAAGAAAATCTTCAATGGAGGAGCTAGATGATGTGGAGCAAGAGTCGGAAGAGTTTGATCTAAAACTAGTAGACCCTTGTCGGGATACTTCTCTTAAATTGTGAAGCTGTTCAGCCAATTGAGGGTCGTAGGGCATCGATCTCCATGCGTTCTCATATGTTGGAAGGATGTTGGAATCATCTTCGGGGGCCACCGGGGCAATGACGACAGGGACTGAAGCTCTTAATTCTAAAAGAGAGGAGATTAGCTTTTATCCAATCGGTTCGCTTATCAGATTATATATTTACCTGATATATGACCATCCTTATTTTGAAGGGCAACGGTAAATTTGATCTTGTGCTTCACAGCGATTAGGTCTCCGCTCATGTCAAATATAATATGATTGGAGTCAGACGGAACATGGAGAAGTTCAGTTTTAGTATAACGACCTGTGGATGGGTTGATGGAAAAATGATCATCGCGTAAACGATTAACGATTCGTCCCTCTGTTTTGTGGTGACTTTTGGTCGAACAAGTTATGTACTCCTTAAGTGAACAAGCTACAGATCTCACTTTTAGATGATCAGCAATTGGAGTAAGGTCGAAAGAGATTGGAATATCACTATCGGCGCCATAAACCTTACTAGGAATACTAATGTGATAGAGAACTTTGTTTGCCCATTCATTTGCGATCATAACCTGCTGATTCATATCGACATCAGATGGTAGCATCATTCGAGTAATTTTGACGGAACGTCTGGCGACATAATTCATAAAAAATTTTGGGCGATCGCAATATGCTTTAAGACGATAACTAACTTGTCCCATATCGTGCTGCATGGAATCCGGCAAATCACCCGGCAGTGGTAATTCAAAATCCCTAATGTTTCAATAACGCTCAATACTCAGAAAAATAAAATCTGATAAACCTAATTACTTACCACTTGTATTGTCCAGGAGAGAGACAATGTGTTTTTTTTGTTGTAGGTAGGAAAGACCACGTCTTTTCAAGTAGGATCTTTTCAGCCTTTTGCGAATTATGGGCGCCTATAACAGGAAGAGTTTAAGTATTTCCATATTATGCACTCTTTAATGTAGATCTCACAAAAATTACAGTACGACTTTTACCTTCAGCCCAATATACGTTTGTTTTACCAATGAATTTCAAAACAATCGATTTGACCTTGATTTGTTCATGAGAGTCGAGTAAAATATAACCTCTTAGTACGGATCCAGCGGATTCTCTCGAAGATCCATGTAATATGATATTGTCTTCTTCCAAGTGAATTCGAAATTCAGTTTGATTTAATGCATGCATAGGATTAACATTCAACATTATGGCGGGTTGAATTGAATGATTGAATATAATAGATGATATAATAAAATGATTGATAAATAAATAGAGGAGAGAGATGAAGAAATAAAATAAAAAAATTAAAATGAAATAAGCCCCTTTTTTATATTTATTTGTACGGCTTGCAAATCTAGAGCATTTGTACTTTTTTTTTTATTGTAAAACAACTCAGTCCCGCACTTACCGAAGTACCAACACTTTTATAATTGACTCAAATTTGTGCAACATCTATATGTCAAACAAAGAGAGAGATTTTTTATTTTGTTACGTGCCACTCCGTGGATTTGACTAAGCAAACAGACTCAGCTAATCCAATTTTGTCTTTACTGCTAGATGCTCCAGATATCACAGACAAAGGCACCTTTGTAATTATTAAGGGGTCCACGGTTAAAATATTTTAGACCCTTTAATTAATAACATGTTTTTAGTGGTTGAAAGCTGATGTCCAATCATGTCCTTTACCTTGAAAAATACATAGAAATGAAGAAAACATTTATTTTTCATATGTCTTTTTTTCTTTTTTGAATGAAAATAAGATTGGGTCAAAAATGGGCCTAGTCCATTTTATTGTTTTTGCATGGCAAGAACGCTTAATATACCTTTAGTAAACTCTACGAATAGCGAACATTAATTGATTTATAATTTTTTTTAAAACTATCTGACGTTTAAAACAAAAAACGCTTTTGACTATATATATGTTGATTTGAGACAGATCATTGAGTGCTGTATCCAGCGCTCGACCCTTGTGAAATTCTTCATTTATCGTCGTACAAAGTGAGGGTATTTTGCTTGATCATATTATTATATCTTTTGTATTTTATTTATCAACGAATGAAATAAATAGAGCAAATCTCATTCATCTTATCTTTCATTTTAACTCATTAGCTGTAGTTACCATATTAAATAATATATCGCACCCCATTCGTCCCCAAAATAAAATAAAGTATCTAAATTAGATGGTCACACTATAGACTGTT
>VCJC01002502.1:3541-27005 GCA_024140195.1 Backusella luteola | reverse complement strand
CAGAGGTAGATTCAGTAGATACAATTATTCATCATTTGTTATTTTAAAAACCAGAACATCCGGCAAGCCAGACATAGTTGTGGTAGTAAACTCTGTCCTATTGCTGCTCTACTCGATTACTTTTTATCATGCTATCCCTCATTGGTGTGTGATATGACTTTATGGACCTTGCTACATGACTAACTATCTCTTTATTTGCTCACTGTCTGAAATATACTCTTTATACACGATATATTTCTCTTTTCTCAATTATTCCCCTGGTTTTTCTCATTTATTTGAAATATTTTCTCATCAATTTGTAATTTTTTCTCATTTTCTTGAAATAAACAGTATCAAGATATCTGTTGATTATCACATGTATAAATGTATAGGATCAAAATAGCAGTTTTCTTTAAATTGATCAAAGTGTCTTTTTTGAAGTAATTGGTCTGAAGGTAAAGTCTTTAATGATAAACGCTCTTCACTTATCTTAATATGTTTTGTTTATTACAACAAACAAACCATAGTCACTGAAATCTTAGTGTTTTGAAATTGCATCAAAAGACAATCAAATTAATGATTCTTATTATAAAGATAAATAATAATAAAAAGGAGTAATCTAACGACATGCAGATTTTTCTTGACTGGTATATTTACTTTATATTTTAAAGCATATGTTCATGTGTCTATTTTTTACCACAGAATATGAATGTATTTCCGAGATATTTTGTTATCCAAAATTATGTATACATTTAAGCCTATAATGTGATTGTTTATGACAAGTAACTAACAACGTTTAAACATTATGTAGTTAGGAGTAAATTTCAACGCCATTTGAATCGATTTTATTGGTAAATAGATACAGGATTATCGATGTTATTGGCTTAAAATATAACTAAGGAAGCATCATAAAAAGTATTCGATTCCATTTAAAGTATAAAGAATTGGTTACCTCTTTGAACCATAAAATAAATTAATTATTAAAATGAAAAATATTTATTTTTTTACATATTACTTTTGTTATAATAAGATATATACAATCAATATTCATTGTTGACCAGCAAGTTTTCATATTCAAAGTCATCTAAAGTAAATATATCCAAGCTTGAAGTATCAGGTAATATGTGCATATCATTTAACAGAGCGGACGGAAGAGTTGTAGATGACACCATTGTAGACGGTTCATTGTGTTGTGTAATATTTGTGGCTTTGTTTTCCATAATTTTTTGAGATCCCGGATTTAAAATTTCTGGAAGCACATCCTCGAAAACATCAGAATATTCACAGGCAAACATATCAATGTCATTCAATATATTGTATGAATTAACCTGTGTACTAGTATCGATTGTTTGTGCTGCCTGTTTTGGTTTTTCTGCTTCCGTAGAATTTGAAACTGTGTTTTGTGTACACTTCACTTTCTTTTTCTGTTTTGGTGCATATTTGTATAATGGATACTTCGAGATGTGTCGTAATTTTTCTTCTTCTGCTAAACGCTCGTATGTCCTTATGACATCCTGTGTTTCATTTCTCCACATCTTCCCAATGATTCTCGAAAGCTCTTTACTGTGTATGTTTCTACTTTTTGAGTTGAAGTGCTTTTGTTTTTCTCGTCTGTATAAAATAAACGCGTTCTTTGGGCGAGGTGCTTTTTTTGAGGTATTCGCTATTGTCTCATTGATTGCGGCTTCGGTCTTGCGAGATTCATCAACAAACGAAAGTACAAACATTGATATTATAGCAATTTAATAGTATTATGAAGGAAAATTAGAAAGAAAGAGTGAAATATAAATATCAAAAGAGAAGGGTTTTTATAGTCGAATGGCTTTAAGGGGCAGTTACACTATAAAGCTACTTTCATTGTCTCTCAGTAATTAGTAAAACGAACCTCCTGAATTTTTAAAAGATCAACATAACAAACGGAAAATAACACTTCGACTTAAATTAAAGTAGGTAATAATACAGTGTTGCACCAAAATATTCTTATCTCTTACTGAATATCCTTTAATTTTATTCTAGTATTTTGGTTTCAATTTCTATCAAAATATCTTTTAAAGAGACTATATAAACAGAACCTGGAAACCACTGACGTTCCTCATATATAAGGGAGGCAGTGCATAATAATGAGTACCATAAAATATCGTCATTTACTACAACCAATGAAATCATTAGATACCGCCAGCTTACTCACTCATAGCCAGATTCAACATAATATTGGAAAAATATACCTAATTTAGTAAAAAAACCACAGTTTACCTTCTAGAAAAAAAATAGCAATGCTGCCCTTAACACCATATTACTTTAAAAAACGGTCAGAGTTTTTAACTTTTTTATTTCTTACTTCAAGTGTCAATGAGAACATGAGAACATGAGAACTGTTGTTCCTAAAGAAATTATTAACAAAGGCCACTCCCGCACTCTGTTAGCCCAATTTAATAATTTTGCTGGTACATTTGACGTATTGTTTAAGCATCTCTAAGAACCAAAAAAACAGTACGTCATTCTAAAAATAACTTGGTAATGCTTTTCTTTTGTTCTCTTACTATAGACCATGCATTATCTTATTATCACCATTGAAAAACACCTACTACTCAAAGGGCTCATCAGCAGTTCCTTAACAATAAGGACCATATGCTATATATAGATGTTTTATCATAGATTAACTTTATAATTTAAATAAATTTTGACAGTGCTAATGATGACCATTGGATCAACAATACTTTATGGGATTAAGAACATCCCTAAGAAAAATGAGACCAAATGGTTTCTTAAAAATATCTCAACACGTCACTTACAACAATTCCAACACTTCCATTAAGGACAATGGTCCCAAAAATAAAACAAAGACTCAACAATATGATAAATCAATGAGCACTAAATAGTTGCTACCTTGACAACCAATTGGTCCTTTTTTAGTTTCATAGATCCAATATGATCGAAAGACCATTATACATTCCATTTACAGGAAATTATCAAAGGATACGAGTGACGTTATCTATTAGTGTATTGGAGTCAGAGTAATTCGGACTCAAAAGCTAAAAATAATTTTATAGTGTTGAGAGTATCATATTAAGGCGTGCTGAAACAAAAAGCAGTTACCAAAAGTAACACAAAATGCCAAGGAAAAAATGCTTTGAAACAGCCCGATGATACGTCATAAAAGTGATTACTGTTTTTTTCTCGGTGAACTTTTTTCTTTATCTTCATTGTCTTCATTGGAAATGGGACCAAGAAAGCCAGAAGTCGAATATATTTCTCTGCAAAAGTTAGAGCAGCAAAAACAAAGAGGGCCTGACGAAAATACAAACACAGTTTACGAAGGTTTAAAAAAACTTGGAAACTCATCTCTGAAGAATGGACCATTCAGTGTTACTTTTGAAAAGCAAGCACCTCACATTGCACCAAGTGGGGATCCGCGCGACTTTTTAAGCTATGCACCGTAAGTGAGCTAATTTCTGTATTAAGTAAATAAGAGGCTAATTTTTTTTCAATAATCAAGATATTGGTGGCCTGTATGTTTTGCTATTTGTTTTTGTCATTTGTTTTTGTTTTGCTTTTTTAGAAAAGAGCACGTTCATTGTTTACTAATACCGCTGCTAATAGGAAAAACCGAACGATACGAGTGACATGGCAAAATATATCAGGAAAGATGGAAAACGAAATCCAGGTAAGCTTAGAAATTATTTAGGTGAAATGGCACCAGTATTTTAATTTGTTTGAAAAACAAGATGCCGGGGCTGTCAAAGATCAGACGCAATTAGAATCTTTGGCAGAAAACATCACATATTTATGCCTTGCATATTTTTTCTTTGGAGACCAGAAATATGCAACACATGCGATTTCACTTTTAGATACTTTCTTCGTTAATGAGCAGACCTGTATGAATCCCAACATGAATTATGCTCAATTTGTACGTGGATCTCAAAATAAATCGAAAATGGGCAGAGGAGAAGGTGTAATTAGTTCTAGATCGTATGTTTGTTAATATATACATGTATAATTGTTTTGGATTCTTTTCCTAATCGTGACATAATTAGACTGTGCCGCATAGTAAACCTGTTGCCGCTCCTAAATACATTCCCCGGTTTTAATCCATTAAGAGAAAAATTACGTGTATGGTTCGAAAAGTATCTTGAGTGGCTTCTCACAAGCCCTGTTGCATTAGAAGCATCTACTTCTCGTAATAATATCCAAACGTGGTATACAGTACAGGTTGTATCGATGGAGCATTATCTATATCCCACACAGCCGTCTGCGCTAAACAGAGTGACTACTTTTTTCGACACGGTTTTTCCGAATCAAATAGATAAAAAAACTGGAAATCAACCATTGGAATCAAAGAGGACAAAACCCTTTCATTATCTTGCATTTAATATGCAGGCGGTTACTTTTCTAGCCAATATTGCTGAATCCTTGGGAGTAAATGTTTGTGCAACAAATAACCTGGTTCACTTAGCGACCCGTTATATTTCCCAATTCGCAGATCCACAGCCTAAAGAAGATATTACCCCTGGATTACGCTGTGTACAAATAGTAGCTGGAAATATAGATGATAAAGATGAATTTTGCAGTAATTTCATTAAATGCGCTTTATCTTGTCCATTCTCTGAAAAAATAGGAGGTCCAAAAAATGCACTTTGCGTCCTTTGGTCATGAGGTGTCAGGATAATAAATATAATCGAAAATAAATAAACTACAAATGGCACAATTTATTCTCCAAGAATTTTTTTTATTTATATTCAAAAAACAGTGTATTCGCATCCTGACGGAAACAAATAAATAGAGTACCTTTATAAAATTCTACTTTTTTTTATTTTATTAAAAAACAGTGTCACTCTTTCTCCATGAAAATCAATACCTTGGGTATAATCTTATCGTCTTTACTAGCTGGTCTGGCCACATCGTATGTGGTTTTTATTATGGCTAAAAATAATAAAGATAATTACGTTAACAAACTAAAAGTAACTTTGTCATAGAGTCCCAGCTGCTGGAATAAATGGCAAAAACGTTAATGATTTAAATAAAATCCCACTTAAAGTTCTACAGCCTCTTAATCGCCAAGCATTATCCAATGTAGACGATTCTGAATTTCCAACTATAAATGACATGATCATCCTTGCTTATTGCCTGGATTACACTACTGAAGACAGCTGCGCTAACCTATTTCGTTTCATACATTATTACTTTCTAAACAAATTACAGACGGACCAAGAACTTATCGACTACCTTTCTGATGTAATGGATACATCTCCTGAGATTTTTTATACAGAAACTAGCGTGACAAGTGTAAAGTATTATCTGTATCAAGCACATAAAAGTAAATCTAATATATAATCACCACAGTTTGTAACTACTGAGATCTATACCTCATATTTCTCTCAAGATGTCCTAACAGATGAATACGTGACAATAACGCATTATCTCACATACTCGGTAAGATATCACTTCTATGTTTGTACCGCCACCATATGCCTATATATTAACTTCTATTCATCGATATAGGATTCAGATTCTAGCAACGAAAATGATAAAACTGGCGACGGAGATGAGAATGATAATAGTATTAATACTGATATCAATAGCCCCAATGATGAAGAATGCCCTTCTGTAACTCTACTATTACCTATAACAAATACAGTTACTCAAACTTTGGCAACTGTTGTTACTGAAACCATGACAACAACATCTACCCTTACGCCTACACTCGAATCACCCCCTCTTGAATGCAGTGCCCTTTTAGCCGATAATAATGTTGCGGATTGTATATCTGAAATTGGCTACATCCAGCTCGATCCCCCTCCGGCCAACTGTGCATTGTTGGACAAATATGTGGGTGAACATAGATCAAATTTTGTCAACTGTTTTGCTTCTCTCGAACCTACTGTTACTGAAATTGACACGACAGAAACAATCACAATTACTGAGTTTGGTTCGATTATAACTGTTACTGAAGCTGCGATACCGGAAATAATCACAGTTACTGAGTCTGCTTTGGTTGCTACTACTATTGAAACTACTACGACCGAAATAGACATAGTTACTAAGTCTGGTCCGACTACTACTATTACTCAAGCTACCTTGATAGAATTGGTTACAGTTACCGAGCATCTTTCAGCCACTGTTACAAGCACTCCTAGTATCATTATTACAGATTTTGTTTTGAGTACAGTAACAGAAACATCGCTTATTTATACCAGAGATGATAATTCAAAGGAGCCAGAAGTATGCAATAGTAATAGTAATAACATCATCAATATAAACAATATTTACCCCGGTGGAAGTATGTTATACGGTTATGGTCGAGTAATGGATGTGAAGACTATGGTGGAATGGATGGATATTTTGTTAATTATAACGGCGAAGAAGGACTATCTACATCCCGTGGAATCTATTTTATTAATGGAACATTTGTTACTTTCCACGTTGATTGTACAAGAAATGCGAAACTTGAAGCAGCGGGTGGATCCAGGGAATTAAGCGTAACTGGTAATAAAACAGAAGCCACAATGAGCACTATTGTTGGATCATTATCAACTATCATTACTTCTTCATTAATCACTGGTGATAACAACATTACTCAGATTACTGAATATTACACAAATACACATGGCCATTTTGTGGATAAAGACAAAGAGTACATAGAAACTGAGCCAATTGGCGAAGACTGTACAGAAACACCGTTTATTGACCCATCTAAGTGTAGCATGGTTTTCATCACTCATCCAGCAGGCTGTTCAGTAAGTTAAATCCCTGAATGTATACAATGTACTAACTGTTGCCTATTTTTAGGACTTATATCCTCATGGGCACTAAAGATACGAATAGATATTATATGACCACTTCATTATTGGAGCTTTTATTTTTTGTACGATAAAAATAAATAAAATTCATATTTAAAAGGCTCGCTTAAATGTGCTGGTTTAAGGAATAGTGTGCTGGCAATGTAATCTTAAGCAATCAGTTGTGAAGTACAGATTTGGATAGTCTTGAGAACAAAAATCTGCTGACTCGTTCAGTTTTGGTGATGAAAAAAAAGTAGTCCCATTATATTATTTGAAATATTTAGAATGATAATATAAGTAGAAAACACTACAAAAGTTCTTAATCAAAATTTAATCATACAATAAGTAATCAATCTAGCACAGTAGCAGATCATAAATGAATCAAATCGTTTACTTTATTTTAAGCTACAACAATAAATAATGTAAGGGAAGTGATTACAATATAATAATGACAGACTAATCCTTTTCACAAAAGTTAAGGACATGTTTGTCATAAGAAGATTGGGAGTACGTTCTTTTCAATGAATTCTATAGAAATACAATTGCATTAATACTCAAATTATAGTGCTGTAAAATTTCATTTTATACTTGACCAAAACCAGCATTTTACAATGATGGATACTAGAAGCGGTCTGATCACTGGGATTACCACGAGCATACAATCGATTACATGTGATGGTCTAGCCTTTTAATGAATTTATCACACAAGTACACAACTTCAACCTTGCCATAAAAACAAACTAAGGTAACTATGTATGTTTTTGACAAAGATTCGTATAGTATTCTTAATAATAGAACACGAGTTAATGATCCAAATGCTGATAAACTTGATACATAATTCAACAGAGAGGTGCGTTGCTTGTTAATTTATAAACAGAAAAAATATCTTGTACTCCAATATCAAAACAACAACTTGAAACAAAAGTACTTCATGATAAGTAACCCGAATAACTCGCTTTCCTTCTTTATTAAGCACTAGTATAATTGTATCAATGTGCATTTTTTAATTACGTTCCCAAGAGAGCCCTTATTCTCATTTTTGCTGAACATCAAAGAATACACTTGCCCGATGTCCTGATTGTTTAGTTTCAAAGCATGGAATTCACTTGTTTAGATCAGTTATGTCCATGAAATCTCGCTACTTTCTTTTCATAATAACATTGTCAATTTAAAGATAATGTTGGAATTATAAAAATCATAATTTTAGTGAAACATCCTTTTTGTACTTAAATGAAATGAAACACTGGTATATCGTTACGCTGATTAATTTGTATGTGTGAAGTATTCTGTTTTTGTATTATTTTTGTGCGAGTTCGTTTGGGGTCAAGTCAGATTGAGTTTAAACGACGGAAAAAGTTAAATTATCGTTTTTCGGTTTGTAAACCAATCGGATTTTTTTCAATATTAAAATTATACATCTTTTTTTATTAAAGATAAATTGTTATAAAAATACAAAGGGAAGAATAGGATGGTATAAACTCTAGATAGAGCGATTTGGTTGGTAAAAGAAGTAACTTAATTCTTCTCCATATCCTCTGACTTTCTTTCAGCAACACCAGCTGCAGCGCCCTCAATCTTGGCTCTGATTCTTTCAACTTCTTCATGATGAGCTTGGATGTACTCATCATAGTTCAAGTTGGTTACAATAAGAGGTCCATGGAAGATAACTTCCATTTCTTCAAGAGAGAGACCCTATATATAATGTATTATATTAGTAAACTAGTAGGGCAAATAATGATTGGTAGTTTTACCTTAGGTTCAGGAGCAAACAAGAACATCCACACAAGCATAATAAGACCAATGACGCCATATACGATATAGGTACCCCTAGATTAAAATATTAGTTAAACATGAAGACATTCATTTGTATATGTGTAATCAACTTACCATGTGATTTTATCCATAAGAATTGGTGTGATTTGTCCAACAAGAATATTACCAATCCAAAGAACAGCAGATGCCAAGGCAAAACCCTTACTTCTGATTCTGAGAGGGAAGATTTCTATATGTTGTTTATACTTTAGTTAAAGTCATTTTTGGAAGAATGTTATTTTTTTTTTCAAACTTACCGGCAATGTAAACCCAAGCAACAATTGACCAAGTTGTGGCGTAGAAACAAACGAAAATGAAAATAAATGCGATGACAGCATGCTCACCAGCAGGGTTAGAGCTCATGTTGATAACGTGACTCAATTGGTCTTGGTTCCACTCAGTAAATCCAATACCACCATAGAGACCAGCCATGATGAAGAAGCAAACACACATACCGATAGAACCGATCAACATCAACTTGACACGACCAATTTTATCGATAAGGTACATACCAGGAAGACAGAAGATAACCATGACAGCATCTATAATACATGGTTAATTTTCCAATATTTTTAAAAGATATACTATTTGATAACTTACAATCAATACCGTTGGCAAGAAGAGACAATGATCCTTTCAAGCCAGCTTGTTGGAACATAAAAGCAGCATAATACATAATAACATTTGCACCAGTTAATTGCTGGAAAATAGCGACAGAACAACCAATCCAAAGTACACGACGGTTTTGAGGATCTTTGACCATTTCAAAGTAAGACTTAACAGCAATGGCGTTTTCCAATTCGACGTTGTCGTTGATTTCATTGTATTCTTGAAGAACATAAGGGTGGTTCTGATCACCTTTGCCGTGTACCTTAGCAAGAACTTCCAATGCTTCTTTCTTACGACCCTTTTCAATCAACCAACGAGGAGAACGAGGTAATAAGAGGGGACAAAGAGCCAAAAGAATAGCTGGGATAATCTGGACAAGGTAAGGGATACGCCATGACCAGTCACTCTCGATATATGCAGTGCCATAATCCAACCAAGCAGAGATAAGCAAACCAGCATCGATCATGAGCTGTTGGAAACCAACTAAACGACCACGAATTTCCTTGGGTGCCAACTCAGCATTATACACTAAAAAAAGAGAAGATGTTAAGATGATGGCGTAAAGTTTTTCGCCTACTATTTAGCAACTTACTGGGAGCTATTATAAAAGTATTCAGTTAGTCTTCATCATCAACCACGCAAAATAATAATAATAATAATCACTTACACAATACGGAACAGGCACCGACAGAGATACCAGAAACGAATCTTCCGACAAGTTGCATTTCAATATTTTGCGAAGCACACTGAAGAACACCACCTATAATAAATATTAAAGAAGCAACACAGATTGTATCACGACGACCAAAGCGATCAGACATAACACCAGCAATTAAACAACCGATGACAGCACCACAACCCATCAAGGAATTCAAAGCACCCTATGATAATAATGGTATGTTAACAAATAAAATAAAACGCAGAATGTAATAAAATATTTACTTTAATAGCGGGTGTAAGCGGGTTGAAGTATTCCTGAAACTGAGGCATGGCAAGCACACCACTTGTGACACCGAAATCGTCTATTAAGTTTATTAGATCTTAAATCTAAACCTTGTAATTTATTTTTTTTTAAAAAGGAAAAACTTACATCCAAAAAGAAAACCACCGATGGCAGCAAAGGCTGTGATGCTTCAAGTCATAAAAAAAAAGAAAATGTCAGGAAAGCAAAATGAAAGTATATTATGTAAGGCATAACTTACACATAAAGCAAGGCGCCTGCATCAGATTTGATATTTGGATCTCCCTTTGAGGAGCTTTTAACTGCTACTATAGGAGCCATATTATTAAAAATATAATTGATATAATAGTATAAAGTTGAAGTTGTGTCTTGTTGAAGATGATCCTTATATATATACTAATCTCCAAAGATTTTTTTAAGGTTTTGCTCACACACCATCAACAAATTTGAAAAGTGTATTTCTCCTTTAGGGATAATCTCCTTTGTAATTACGTTGTTGGATTTACCCCGCTTAGGCTTTTTGAGGGAAAGGTAAAGTATGTAATACATACACTACATTGTTTAATCCCATTTGATGATTCCAAGTTTATGCAGCTTACCTAAGTCAAAATTACTTCATTCGGTATTCCCCACAATATAAAAATAAAAATCACACACTTCGGGAAGGGACTACAGGAATATATTTTATTCTCCATTTGATTTAGCGTTAATCCGCACATCTGTGACACTGCGATTTTTCCTTAAAGTAGGACGTTTATATTACGATCCACTCGTTAATTTATAATGTTATCATTTTTAAAGAGAGCCCACTATACTGTAAAGTTTATTATCCTCAGTTTTGTCCCATTCAAGTAGTAAAATGTGCAATCAGAGTATGATCCAGGAACGTGGCTTTGTTGTAGTTTAAATCTGACTTTAGAAATTACTGTATTTTAGTTGTGAGAAAGAAGACTTCTAAACCGCGGAAAGCCACCAGTCCTTCACTTTTGAAATACGGTTACACATTTTATTTTAACATATCTAAGATATATGAAATAGCACAAGTGACATATGAAAAGAAATCATCCGGTTTTATACAACGTTGTCCAAAATATTTCTGGTACGTTTTAATTTATTATTATTGTCATGCTTGTTGAAAGCTGTGTTTTTTGTTTGAAATAAGAGTATTGCTGAACTTTCAAATTTAATCTCAGTGATTATCATCCATTATCCAAATGAAGTAATGATCTGAATTCGTTTTCCAATGATTCTCGTACTGAAATTGATATGACGTCTTGTTATTAAAGCAATGACTTTTTTCTTCATTGTTAAAACAACTTATAAGCTACTACTATAACCAAATTATATGTGATTATATGACGAAGGGGAAAAACAGGCTTTTTGAAATGATCTAAGTTCTTGAAGAAATTAGTCCTCGATTTTGTACAATATGTAAAGAGAGTACAGTATAGAAGGAAGAGAAAAAAGGGAAATAATTATTAGTTTGTATATTTGACATAAATAAACCCATCTGTGTAATTCTGTCAAACAAAATCAGTCTAGTTAATATGAAAAGAAAGTATAGACCTTAATCCCTCTTTCTGAATTTACTACTATGCTTTCTAAATACCCAACCTGTTAAAGTTAAACTAAAAAGAACAGTGTCAATAACATTAAATTATATATTGTAACCATACGGGCATTTTTCCTTGTTTTATTTCTGAAAAAAATGGTTCCATCAAGGAAAAAAAGGATGGAAGTGATCGTGGGGTTTTTGGCATTGAACTTTAATGCTTATTACGATATAATAGGGGATCGTCTGTTAGAGTTTATCCAGGTTTTACAGTCAGATTTTATCATTAATTTTGGTGACTTTCTCTTACTTAAGCCTATTATTGTGTTGATTACAATGACAATTCTCAGATATTTTTGGAGATACAAAGTGGGTAATAATTTTTCGCCCATTCAAAACAATAAGATCTGTTACCTCATTAAAAACAAACATTTTAAACTTTTTGCACATTTATTAATTGAATGAAAAAAAAAAACATTAAGACAAAACTCAGGGTATGTATCTCTTGTATCGTGGATGAAACAGAAATATGTGTTGGCTCTAAAGTAAACAGAAGCAAAAAAGAGTCCATTTTTTTTAACTTATCAGATGTAATAGCACAAAATAAAAGTGAGCCATTGTTGTTGGCATAATTGATATCACTATCATAATGGACATCATTTATAGAGTCTATTCTACAATGGACAATGTTGTATACTTTCCAACCATTAATAAGAGAATCAACAAAAGCAAAATGAAGGGGTAACAAATGAACAAATTTAAAGACGAAAAAAAAAATCTGGAGGGTTCAGAGAAACCCCAGCTAATAGAATTTGATGCAGCGCGATACAGCTCTACCGATATATTTCATCGTAAGAGGCTCACGAAATCATGAGGTTCTATTTTCTCTATTGTGGAACGTAAAAAATATCAAACCAACACATACCGCCATTTTCCAAACTTTAGGGTTTAAGATCTTTTTTTATTATTTTACACTTGTTGAATCAGACTAACCACAAAAAAACAAGAAAGAGTAGCACTAAATAGAATGATAAAAATTCATCCGTGTTCTCTTTATTTGTGATTCTTTTTATTTTTATTAACAAAGTTACTGGATATACATGAACGATACTATATAAAGAAAATGTGTTTTTTGTTTTCTTTTTTTTTTTGTTTTTAAGAAAAGTGTGAAACAGATGGATACAGGAAGAATGCAATTTGTTTTTGGTTAAATAATAGGGAAATAATTATAATAGGGAAAAAAATAATAGAAGAAAGCAGAGTATATATAATCTACACCCCCCAACCGTATTCGCTGCCAGACATTCCTCCAGCCGTCTTGCCCAAGTCTTTTGGATTAGATCTGCCTGATTTAGTCTGATCCATTGAAGGCTGCGGTGGTGAAGGTGAATTTCCATTCATTGAATTGAATTTGGGCGAATTCTCAGAAACTAATGCTGGGTCATTAATTCTCTTGAACTGCGGCTGTGGTGTAGAAAATGGGTTACTGTTGGTGGGAGTAGATTCATTTCCATTGAATTCCAAGCCTGACATAGGTTCAGCCTTGATAGCTGTAGATGGTTGCGAGTTTATTTGAGAATTTGTATTACTAGTGCTACTATATGGATAACCTGTATAGATGGATTGGCCATAGGGAGGTTGGTTATTTCCTGTTTCATACAATGAGTTCATATTAGTCATCGAACCCTGTGAGTTAGAATGGTGGAGCCGACCGTTAGGTGTAGAATGACTATGGCTGTAATGGTGATGAGGTATGCCTGTGCCTTCAACGGCATACATATCATAGGCTATATTATATGTATAATTTAGTAAAACAGTTTTAAAGTGGTGTTTGTTTATTTGTTATTGTTTTTTTTTATTGTTTTCTTTTTCTATTTATGCATTTGTATTTTGTTTTTATTTTTGTTTTTGTTTTTGTTATTATTCTTATCATTTTATATACCTGTAGGTAAGTAATTGCTATTACGAGTAAACTCGGCACTATGCCTATGTTGCTGTGGATGAGATGCATGACCCATATGTCTATTATATGCGTAAGCGTTTCCGTAATATCCGTTGTAATTGCATGCTTCTGCACCAGATGCACCACTTGTGAGACCAGGAGCTATGCCACTAGAAGTACTAGTCGTAGGAAACCGGGCTGTGGAACCACCTTCTTTAGCAATGTTGGAATCCAAAGATAAAGATCGAGAGTCTCTACTGAAGCGCTGGTTTTCTGGGAAAGGGTGACTATTCATGGATCCCCAATGCTCTGGACGATAAGGGTTTCCAGAAGGATCGCTGCCAGATCGCATACCACGACCTCTTAAAGCCATAGTGGATTTCGATCTCAGCTCAGCCTCAGCGGCACGGTAATCTACTTGCCAATAGGATCCCTTGCCTGGTTCATTTATTGGACGAGCGACACGTATGAAACTTTTGTTAAGCGAAAGATTATGGCGTATCGAATTCTAAACAAAAATATACGTCATATATCAATTAAAATCAAATAATAATAATAATAATAATAAAAATAAAAATTTTTGTTACCTTCCAACCTGTACCAGCTGATCCATAAAATGGGTAGTGGTCAATTACCCACTGATATATTTCACTAAGAGTAAGCTTCTTTCTTGGACTATTTTCAATAGCATATTTAATTAATGTAGCATATGAGTAGGGTGGCTTTCCTTCAGTATTTTTTTCCACATGCATATCTCGTGTTGAGGCCAATTTATGCTTTTTTGATCTGCTCCGTTCTGTAGAGCCAGAGGGAGAAGGCGTGAGTTGTCCATGATGGGAGTGGTAAGGATCTCCGTCATAAGACATATCACAAGAATCTTTTGGCGAATATCCTGTACCAGAATTGCCACCACCTACCCAAGAGGTAGACGCGCTTGGTGTAGTTTCTGCATCCTGCGCAAAAGGTTGTGATACATTTACTGAAACGGTAGTTGAAAGTGAGCGTCGTGATAGACTGTCATCCAAAAGAGTGCTGCTGGTACTGTTGGAGTGTAGAACACCTCCGTTATTATTAGATGTGTGTTCAGTAGACATGCCAACTGTTGTCAAAGGCGCGTTTATAGGTGGGAGTTGATTAGTATTAACCGAAGGTAGACGGTGATTATTTTCTGCTTGTATTGGTGGTTTATTGGATGGAAATGAGTTGTTGAGAGTGTTGCCCAATGTGGAATGCACTCTATTATTATTTTGAATATCGCTTTTAATCCACTCGAAAGAGTTTGAATAAGCACTGTTAGGATTATGAAGCTCAGTCATTATAGGTGAAAATAGATGAAGTGTGTGTGTATGATTGTATGAAATGGTTTAAACTCAACCTTATTAATACTTTTAAATCCCCTGGATAATTTTTTTGTGGTTCGTATTTCTCGGTTGTTATATCAAAAGCAAAGAATGTGAAAGAGGGGAAGAAAAGAAGAGGCACACCTTTTTCAACTCTAAAAAAATGAAAAAGGAAGAAAAAAAAACATTCAAAACAGGCGCTTAGTCAGGTGTTCCTCTAATTTTGTCGAAAAATAGCTGAGAGGCTGTCCCTTTTCTGTTTGAAGAAAAAAAAAACCTCATTGATGATGGCTATCGGCTGACAGACCCGACTCTTTCCCCCATTTTTGTTTCTTTACATCGTAAATACTGATCCACCTTCCCCTCTCTTTCGTTCATTTCATTGAATTACTAAAATGATATCAATTGCTTTGTGTTGTTCAACATTTCAACAAAAATACAATTTTTTTTCTTGTGTACGAAAGTGAGAGGAAGTGGGGGTAGGCTAGATTTGTCTTGTCGGAATGATGCTCCCGGTAAGTACCTTTTTGGCAAACCCTAAAATAGTCATGTTTTTCTTTTTATTTTAAGTATATATATATATACTTGTATTCTATAATAACTAATTAGTACTTAAACAGCCTTAATAGCAGGTTTTTACCAAAGGATTAACTTACGGAAAGGTACAATAATAGGTACCTCTTTCAGAAAAGATGTAAATCTTTCACATATTCGCTATTATATGAGACAAATAAACAAAACCTTATTTTTGTATTTTAAGGACTGCTTTATAAAGTATGATTACCACAAGTAAGTAAGCTACTTTTAAAGGCTTTAAGGCAAAGAAAATGAGAAATGATGGAGAATGCAAGTCTGAATGTACCTTTACATTATCAAAAAGTCATATGGCTTTTTTTTTCTTAAATAAAAAATAATGTAAATCACTAAACAAAGATCTTCCAATTACTGTTTGGACAACAAACGAGCAAGTCAGACCATGTCAATAATAACAACTTTATTCTTTGATTCCTTTCAAGTATCTGTGATAGCATCATATATATCCTATTCAAATGACATGCTTCATTGTTTTCACATCTATGGCTTTATTTCATTTCTATCAGGTCTTCAACGTATGATGAGTTTAAAATAGATGCCCTGATCCAATCAGGTTTTGTGTATCTTATTTTTAAGTTACTTTTCGACGTAGTATTTTAAGAACAGCAGCTTTGGTTGTTTTGTTGATGAATTCATTTAGTATAAAGTGTAATAGCACAGATACCCCATTTATCTATTTTTGTCCAACCCTTTCCAAAGAAATTCGATAGCCTTTTATTTTTGTTTTGTTTATTAAAGTAATAATGGTGGCGCTTGGAATAGTAGTGCCGTCAAGCCTTAGGCTTAGTTAGACGTACGAATGTGGGAAGTGCATCGATACGATGGCGTAAAAATAAATAATACTATACCTGTTTCCAATTTGATTTGTCATAAAAGAAAAAACTCGATATGTAACTATGTGTGTATTTTTTTTCTCATCAGTATTTGATTAAATAACTGACTTGAAAGAATCGCCACATTCTGTTATTGTAATAGTAGGATTGCTGTCATATTGGTCAAACATTAATATGTATAAATATAACAAGTTCGCATAGGTGTCCTGAGCCAAGGTTTTTGTGTGTCACAAAAACAACAGACTAAACTCTTTTTTGTTTGTTTTGTTTTGTTTTGTTTTTGTTCTATTTGTTTTGTTTTGTTTTTGTTTTGTGTTTTTATTATTTTGTTCAATCGAATTTATTAAATAAAGAAACCCTTATAACCTAGAAATGTTTATACAGAAAAATAAAATAACAAGAAACCAAAACCTATAATAAAAGATAGGCCAGACCACCGAAATCAATTGTACATTGGGAAAATAACCAAAACATATAGCTTACTTGCATGCAGAACGTGAGATTACACGCTTGAATCATCAGATGACATATTTTTATCTTCATGTTTTGGTAATATTGAAATTCCACTCATCTATTCCTTATCATCATTCTCATCAGCCCCATGTACATTTGCTCTCACACTCTGACACAGTGAGTATAAAATATATCACATTTAAACATTGTAACAAAATGAGTGAAAAGGATCCATTCTAGAGCATTCGGGGTTATTCCGATACTGTGATGCATGAACAAGATGTAAACAAACCCACACTCCATAATATTATGGCTATTAACAAAAGTGGTACTGTGTTACTTTTTATCTCACGAAATTTCAATCATTTGGTCACAGAGATCTTTGTTTTACGAAATAAAAACATCACTGATATCATACAGCATTTTTTAAGATAGCAAAACCGCTTATTAATTCGAGAGCACTAGTGTCATTAACACTTGATAACCTCAAACTCATGACATCCAAAACATGGAGATAAAGGATTGTTATGCTTTACATGGCATCAATCAAGTCAATCAAATAAAATACATTACTTTATTATTTGTGAAAAAATACTATTCATTGAGTACAAGATCAATTTCTGAGTTTATTTTAGGCTTTCTGTATTTATTAGTTGTTGCATTTCACTTTTTCCTTTAATCTTTTTCCCATTATTGGTTTTTTACTTTTACCATAGACTGGAACATCGACAATGCTTACCAACGAACAGCTTGAAAAGGTAAAGTAATACGATAGATAAATTGGCAGAGTAGAAGAGGCATTGGGTAACAATTAAACATTCTATTCTTATTATAACAGTTTCAAAAAGACGGGTACGTACATTTATATAGCATTGTGTCGAAAATAAGCTTTGCTGAAAAGGGCTTCCATTAGTTACCTCGTTATTAAGGACTTTTTCTCGGGAGAGAAAGCGCAAGAGTTAAAAGATAGAGCAGAGACTTTGCTCAATGAGTTTTCTTTGGAAGGTCATCCCATGACTCAATTCAGTACAGGAACTGGGAAATCAGAGCAACATGTCGGCGATGAGTACTTTTTAACTTCAGGTGACAAGATTAGGTTCTTTTTCGAGGAAGGTGCATTTAACGAAAAAGGGGAATTAAAGGTACCAAAGGAGCGAGCTATTAATAAGATTGGCCATGGTAAGATTACTTTTTCTTTCGCGCTTTCATCGTGGGATTTATTCCTGAAATTCAATATATCAATTTAATTTTAGGTTTACATATTTTGGATCCTCTCTTTAGCGACTTCTCTGTCAATAAGAACATGTCAGATTTAACATCTGACTTGGGATTTAGCTCACCCAAACTTTTGCAATCAATGCTAATCTTTAAGGTACAATTTTACTTATTGGATTAAGGAATAACACTAAGTAACACTTTTACTTTTCTTTTGGTGTAACTATTGTATATAGCAACCTTATATTGGTGGTCCAGGTAACCGGATGATGTATAAATAGAGAAAGAGACGCATGAAATCTAATACGAACACTTTTCTTCTTTTCCATAATTAGTTCCTTCTCATCAAGACTCTTCATTTTTATACACCGAACCTCTCTCAGCTGTTGGTTTTTGGTTTGCATTAGAGGACTGCACTGAGAAAAATGGATGTCTTGGATTCATCCCCGGATCTCATAAAGGTTTCTATATACTATTATTGATATAAGCTTTCATACCTTAACAATTTCTATTAATGCTAGACACACCTGTGACACGCCGCTTTATTAGAGACCCAAGTGGTTCAGGCACAACATTTATGGGGGATGATAACTTTGTAGTAGACGAGTCAAGATATGTCATGGAACCAGTGAGTTTAGGCAGTTTGGTTTTGATCCACGGAAGTACAATTCATAAGTCTGCACCCAATTACTCGGAAAAATCACGTTTTATTTATACCTTCCATGTCATTGAAGGAGAAGCTGATTATCCAGAAAACAATTGGTACGTGTGGAAATAAAAACAGTAAAGTGATAAATATTTATTTATTTGTTTATTTTTAATATAGGTTGCAGCCAACCAAGGAGATGCCATTCACTTCCCTTTAATAAACATAATTGTTTGCTTGTTTATTTTGCCACATGTCAAAAAGATTGTTATTGATAATCACAGGTTTATTTAGGAGTAAATAAAGTTGAATAGTTTTTTTCATGCTAAATATTTACCTGCATTAAAAAAGGTCTATATTTTGTATTTCCTTAATTTGATTATTTATTTATAGCTTAGACATCCATCATTATACCTGTAGTCTCATAAAATAAAAAGAGTAAAATGAAGTTTATCTTGTATGCTTACATGGAATTTTACTGCATTAACAATAATACCATCAATTTATTTACAAACAATATGCGCCTAGAAGATTTACATTAACATAACACATCTACTAACTTTAAAAGGTTTTTGTGTGGGTATAGAGTGAAATGAGGAAATTTTTATCTAATATCATTTTAATGATTTTAATGTCCATTGACAATTGATTAAAATTATACTTGGCCACTATGTTATAAACTTCCAGTAGTAAACTTGGAGGATCAATCCAAAAACATGATAATAACAAGATACTAACAAGTTTCGATATGAGCATATTATAGATGAAGCATGTCGCCAATATGATAGCTGTTAAATAAAACTTAGCACTTCAGCTGACTGTTCACTACAGAGCATTCATAATCAATGATAATAATAAAAAAAAGGGGAATGCAAATCAGCTATTCTAATCCAAGAATAGCTCCTTTATCATATACCATAAAGTCTGCTCATGTTTTATTAAAACTTCTTTTCTTCTATTTGGCCCATTCTCTATTAAGAATAGAGCAACACCGAATATTATTCTTGAATGTATATATATATATTTTAGTAAAAATGCCAATAGAAACCCTCTAATGCATTTAATATTATACAAGCCATAATAACCATTTTAAGTTGACAGGCAGGCGATTTTTTTTTTTTTACAAAACAAAAGTTTCGTTTGTAGCTATTAAAATGTTTATTATTGTTATTATTATTGCGTATTAATTGATTTAGTTAATTTTTTTCATGCTTTAAATTAAAATGCTATGTGTATTCAAGAAGGGGAGGGCGACAATTTAGACGACATAATGAGGGGCGATAACGTTCTTTTCATCCTCGTTTTTCGATTCCATAGGGCTTTTCCATACGCCTTCTTTATCAAAGATGCCTAGGTTTCGAAGCCGGATATCAAGACCATCAACATACATGCAAATCCACATTAGCCATTTCTTTCCTAAAGGGTGGGGCTGCCATACAAGGTACTCGTAAAAAGAAATGGCATCAGCAGATTTAATATGATGCTTGAAAATATCCATTGTGGAATGACCAGTGAAACCAAACATATAATACATGGCTGCCTCTTGAACGTAACTCAAGTATATATTCCAGATAGTATAGGTGATATCTATGTAGATTAAATTAAAAGTCAGTAATGAAATTTATTGTTTTATCTATTAAATAGTAGACCCATTTATAAAACAGCTTACATATAGCAAGTACAACATCAATGGAGTAATGGAATCGAGTGAAGAGAATTAGCAAAATACCAGCGGTAACCAGAAGATAAAGAAACCAGCTAAAAGGTCTTCTTAGACGAGAATGGGCTCTCCACAGCATTGCACATGACATCATCATCGACGTATGACCTGAGAAAATATTATCTGTGCAAGTCATTGCTGTTCCCCCAACAACGCTTAGGAGAAAACCAAAGCGCTCGCCAACGGTACCTGTCAATTCAATCTCAGGTGGGCGGCATTCGTCAACTAATGAAGAGGGGAGCGTGGTAACCAGTAAGGTAATACCTCTGAATACATAGAGAATACCCATAATAAATGCAAAGCGACGAAGAAGTGTAAATCGGGTGGTCCAGTCTGGTGATTGGAAAGCGAAACCAGCAAGAGTATATACAAGGATGGTGGTTAATATATAGTTTACTATTTGGGTATTTTCTACTCGAGGGAAGGCATCATGAAGAAGGTCAGGAAGAGCATGCTAATAAAATAATTTGAGTGAAAATTGACTTTATGTCATTATTGTCGCTGTTATGGATTTTTTTTTAAGACAATACCTTTCCACTTGGAGGACCTCTAAAATACCTCATGTCGCTAAGTTGTGCCATAAACGTTTCTATCAGGCCACATATAATGAGCCATATTCCGATGTATACAAGTCGTAATAGCTCGTGGTTTAATAAAAGGTCTCTGACATCTCGTAAACTTCTTAACTTTATGGGAGGAGATAAACGCAAAGAGAGTCCTGCTATTTTTTGTTTTTGATGAATATCGGGTACTATTTCACTGGGAGAGTCCTTTACTCCAACTTTTAATAAATCATCTGCTAAAAATAGCTTGGACAAATTAGAGTAATTCATAGAAAGTGTAGAGTAAAGAGAAAAGGGGTGTGGCGGATCAGAAAAATCATGATTTAAATATGAAATGTCACACAAAACAGGTTTTTCAACATCAATTATGGAACTATCAATTTTGGTGTATTTGACCTTCATGTACGATGAGAGGAGAAAGCGAAAGAAGAAGAGAAGTAATCCGTCGTTTCAAAGCTTTAATGTATTTATATTTCTGAAAAATATAAATAGAAATAACAAGAGCAATACAAGAAAATCGGGCGCCCATTTATTTTTTTGGGTACAACTTCTTTAAATTAAGAGTTTGAGTGATATTAACAAAAAAAAAAAATATATAAACAGCAATATTGACCTCTATTACGTGCTTTTTAAGGCTAATGATGTTTATTATATACGGTTGAATATATTACATATAAGAAAAAGCCATCAACTAGCCATTGTATGTATTCATACGCAAATTAAGATGACTGTTTTCACATAAAAGTCTCGCTTAACGAAAAAGGGAAATAAAATGAAGATCAACCAAAGCTGCACCACAGTAATTGCTGAGAACCAATAGCAGTTTGGTACAACGTTGCAACATTGGGACTTCTTTAAAAAGAAAAAAAATAATAATATGGTACCACCACCCGCTCTTCTTCGTTTTATTGATCTACCATGAACATATTCATTAGTGAATGATATGATCAAAGTAGAAAAAACAAAATTAAACACAATTCAAAACGTGCAGTTCATTGTAGACTGGATATATCACATTCGCTTTATATCAATGTTAAACGTCGAAGGTAAAGTTCTATTAATTTATAGCCATGTTTCTTATTTGACAAAATTAGATAAAATTAGTAACTCCATTTATTCTTTCATTTCTCAGCTCATTGAAATCATGCTACAGATCACTTATAAAAATGGGCGATTGCTGGTACCACTTTGGTTTTTTGTAGTTTTCCTGTGAAAGGCGTTTTTGTACTACTACTCCTCCACCGGGATCACTTACAGATCGGAATAATGAAAGTCTAATGAATTTGTCTTTTTTTTTTTTCTTTCATATAGGTTTTTGAAAGGAGAGAGACTAGCATTAATAATAATAGTGATATCAAGCCGCTTTTATGTAGGTACGTTTTATTTATATTAAAAGTATACAGATTCTACTTAATTGAGTTATTTATAGTCATTTTTGTCCCTTTTTTCGTGCTGTTTTTTATTTTAAAAAAGAAAAATAAGTGGAAGAAAAGAAAAACCGAATATATGAATAGATACTCGTGCCAGGTTTGGATGGATATTTCATCTTCTGGTTCATGACAACATTCTATCGTTGAATTACTATTAAATAAATAGTCAACATGGAGGCGTTAAAAAAAACACTTTCACTCCCTATGTCATTATTTTTTATAAGAAATCTAAATGGCTCTGGAGAGTGTGGATATTATTAATCCCCATTTTGTGCGAAAGAAGGAGTTTTTTTTTTTGTTTTTTTTATGTAATCATGACCATCTTTCGAGATGAGGCAAATAATTTTTTATTGGTTTATATTCCTTTGAAATCCAAAAAGATAAAAATTGAAGAACAAATTTTCAGGTTTAAGTTCACGAATAGATCAAACAACCTTACTATATAACTCATTCAGAAATCTAGTGTTGATAGAGGTATTTTATGATGGACAGGTTAATCTGAGTCATTATGATGAAATATCACTAAAAGAAGCCATTACTGCACTATTAGAATCATGACTAACTTGTAAAGACGTAAGTTTTATCATAGAATACTTTTAGTCATGAGATGACATATGTATTAACCATAGGATGTGGTTATGATAACAACAATTTATTTATACTACTCGATTTTGCTTTGAATATTCTTTTGCTGTCAACGAAACGATATGGCGTGTTTTTCCTGATTGGTTTTCACCAAATCGAACTCGACAAACAAAATTACGTCATATAAAAAACTCCTATGTGTTGAGCTTATTTTTTGGCATTCTTATTACTCATTTCTTTGTTTGTTATACATCCCTTTTAATAATACGGGTGAATGAGTGTAGTGGTAGAATAATACGATGATGAACCTTGTTCCTATAAATGTCACTTTATCACATATTTTTGATTCGTTTATTAGTTATTTTATCGTTTTGTTATTTTGGATTGATAGGATCATTTTATCACTATATTTTGAAATGTGATACTGATATACAAATGAACCAAATTAAGT
>VCJC01000250.1:0-12320 GCA_024140195.1 Backusella luteola | reverse complement strand
CCTGTTAAATAAAAACAATTGAAAATACTGAAAGCGATACAACTTTTTTTTTTAAAAAAAAAAAGATACTGGTTGTTGTTTTCCCAATTATCGTTATAGCTTGTTACTCTCTTGGATATAAGCGAAGTTGGTACGATTTCCACTGTGGTATATTAGGTACGATTTCGATGTATAATATGCTATAAAAAATGGCCTACAAATTGACACTTGACTAGGATTGGCGTTGGTTTTAAGCATGACTACAATGGTGGTTGACTGTATCAAAGTAAAGTATTTTAATAAAACAGAGATGTATTTAATTTGAAATTTACATTTAAACTTGATGTAGATTACTGTAGGGAGACCTCGTCCTGACATGCTTGACAGATGCAAGCCACCCATCGGTACTGTGGACCCTCCATTCAAGTTATTGAATTATACCATTTGCACTGAACCATATGATACCTATGAATTTAGAGATGGCTTCAAAAGTTTTCCTAGTGGCCACTCAGGATGTATGTAATTGAATGATAAGTGGTACAAGACTTTGTGGTAACTTATTAAAATAATATAGTTTCATTTGCAGGACTTGGTTATATGTCCTTTTTCCTTGCAGGAAAAATGCATTTGTTTGATGGTAGAGGTGTAAGTATATATATATATATATAGCTATTTTGAACAAATCTCTAGATAAAAAGAAAAACTCATCCCTTCTCATTTGAATAACAGCATACGTACAAGAGCTTTATTTTTGCCATACCGTTTTTAGGTGCAGCTTTAATTGCTATTTCCCGAGTAAGAGATTACAGACACCATTGGCAAGATGTTTTTATTGGTGGTATCATTGGTAAGATGTCCTCTTTTGTGCTGGAGTACAATCTAATTACTAACATGCTTAATTATATAAAGGTGTTTCTTTGGCTTACTTTTGCTATAGACAATATTATCCATCTCTAGCAGTAAAGAGGTGTCAAAAACCTTATCCTCCTAGAATTAAGAAGCTAGATGATATCTTTCCGCAGGAAAGCAAAGAACTGGAAATGGAGGCTGGAGAAGCACAAGCACAGAGAAAAGAAAGTAAGTTTTAAAATAATTCAACAGTCAATTTGAGATATATAACTTGTTAATTTATTTAGGTGCATCAGAAACTGAACAATACATTTCCTTTTTACAATCAAACTCAAAATATGGTGGAGAGCATATCGAAACCCATCCACTTAATTAATATAATCAATTACCTGTACTTTATATATTATTTAATTAGAAATCATTGTCCCATAAAGTCAATCTTCTTTTTTTTAAATCTCAATGTTTGTTTTATGATAATTTGCGTAACCGAACTGTGCATGTTTCCTCGCCACAATTAGACAATTTATACTCCAATGTGATAAAAAGCCTTATTAAAGTCTACGCTTTTTAAAAAAAAAAATCTCCATTGTTCTTTATGTTACTCAAAGGTTCGTTTTACCACGGAAAATAGGAACCAAAAAGCAAATCATTTCTTGGCATTGATTTAAAGAAGAGTCACTGGCATCTACACAATAAAACGTATTTCATCCTAACGAAAAAAAAAAAGCAATTTTTCTACAGAAAATAACTTATCCTTTTTATTAAAAACATAAAAATATAGTTCCTCCTTTCATCCCACTTTTTCTGTCGATACCTATTTTGAATGCATCGAAAAAAAAAATTACATTGAGACCTAATTTACAGTTTTATTTCCATATTTAGACATAATAAATTTCTAGCCACTTTCTTGTCAACACAAAGGAGTGGCTAAATATTGAATTTGAAAATTTACATTTTTTATTTATTTTTAGAATGCTGAAGTGAGAGTACCTCTTTATTCGAAAACTGTTTAAAAGCTTAAACGGAATTCTTGTTATATTTACACATTCAAAAAAAAAACATTGATAGCAAAGTGGATCACGCATGAACAAGTATATTTTTTTTTCTTATCAGTGCTCCCATTCATTGAGAATTGCATTTTGTATTCTTTGTTACTTTATTTTACTTTGGAATAATTGTGATAAAAGGGGGAAACCCTTTATTCTTATAATATACAGTGGCTTAAATTACTACTTAATTTCAAAAAAGACAAAATAAGTATGCGACGCCTCCGGAAACACGACAGAAATAGTGTTAGTTTGTTTAGTTGGATTCAAACAGTGAATAAAATAAGATGTCTTTTTCGTTTTATCGATTGCATAAATGACATGATCGGTTCCACCCTGGAAAAATCCATAAAGTCAAATCAGGGCTTTTATTCAAGCAGTAGCATCTGACAGTGAATCTCGGACATTGTGAGACGAAGCGGACTTGATGAATTAAAAAAAAAATAATAAAAGAGACGCAGAAATCAAAAAACCGACTTTTATTGTTTATCACAAACATATACCACAACACACCATGGTTAGAAAATCTACTGCTTGTCATGGTAACCATTTAAGCATTCAAAAAATCATGCGTTTTTATATCTTACACTCTTCTTTGCCATTTAGAATGTCGTGCACATCGCCGTAAATGCATACGCGCTACGCTTGATGAAGTTTGTGATCGTTGCAAGAAATTCGATCTTGAATGCTCATTTCCAGGCGAAACTCATTCTTCATCAGATGACATTGAATTCGAAAAGTTAATCAAAGAAACCGAGGATCTGAATGTGATTATAAGACAGCTCGAAGAAGAAATGAAGACACTAACAACAATAACAACAGCCAGACAACAGCGGCAAATCACATTTTCACCAACAGTACCGCAAGGACAATCGACCCTGGACCGTCAATGGAATCTTACAATTCAGAATGGAATGCTGCGTATCGAGACGGGTATACGCAGTTTTAGCGATTTAATGTCGAGTCAGTCTATTCACTACTTGTCACCTCGGATAGGAACGGAGCAGCCCAACCAAGATCTCGTGGTCCATTTCAATATCGGAAGAACAGTGCGTCTTCGGATGGTTGCAATGAAGCTCTTTATCAAGTGCTTGAATCCAATACCATACCCCACTGCATTACTATTGCCGACATCATTCCTATTCAATGTAGACGAGATCATCGATGGCATCATCAAGACTTACTTTGAATGCTTCAATCTGTACCGGCCATTGTTACACAAATCGAGTTTTATGGAATACTATAAGGGACTAGACTCACCGATCGACTCCTTACTCTGTCTCTGTGTATGCTGTATTATGTGCGCTTATCCATGCCCTCATTTACCATACACACTTGAGGAGCTCCGGTGTATGAGCGATTACTTTGCGGGTTTGGCAAAATCAAAAATATTGGATCAATTCGATTTACCTGAAAAGAGGCTTGAAAATGTGATGGCCATCCATATGCTTAGCGAATACTTTTACACTGTTTTGAATGTATCAGAAGGACTAAAGCTGATATCTATTGGTTATCAGATATGTTTAGATTTGAAACCTTGGTATGATGAAGAGTGTAGAAAACCCGGTCCTCCGTCCATCGAATGCGTGCTATTTAGTAGACATTACCCAAGAATCATGAGCTACTCTCGACTGTCCGATGTCATTGTCAGTGGGACCCAGAATCTCAGTAAGATCCAATTGGTAGACTGGAAATATCTACCAGATGAAGATCAAGAAACAATTGATGCGATTGAAGCCTCCAATATCCACTACAAATTGATTAATCATCCAATTATTGCAAAGATCAGGGTAAATGACTAGTGTGTTTTATATCATGCATTTACCATAATATCGATCACGTGTGTATTTATCATGTCAAAAATAATAAATGTTTATATAGCTTTATAGGCATTATTTCGGCAAAGATTCGATCCATGCCTTAAAATTCTCGGATATCATCCTTGCAGACAGCATTATATCGGAATTCTGGAACGATTTGCCTTTGAAATATCGTATTTGCAAAGATTGGTTGGATATACAGGCACTCAAGAATGGCATTGACCAGTCTACAGAGAACATTGTTCTTCTTTTAATAACATATTTTGTCTCATACAATAACGATATTTATGCAACGCTATTAACACCCAATGACGCTGATCTCATATTATCTATTGTTCATGAACGGGCCCTTGCACGATGCTTGTACTGTTCCCAAGTCGCTGTCTATGCCCTACACAGACTTACAAAAATAGAATCTATATCACCATGTAAGTTCATTTGAATATATGTAACACTTATCATCAATAAATTCAACAAAGTTGTAGGTCATTATACAATGGCAGCACATGAATGTCTTAGTCACACGCTGGATGTTTTATCCATCTTATCAGCCTCATCCAACGCCACTGTTAGAGAAGAAGCAAAGACTATGGTTCGATTATGCATGAGCTGGATTGATGATATGGAAATCATGAGGGACCATAGAGTGGACCCGTTGAAATCACCCCTGCTAGCAGCAACAAAAGGAAAAGATTTGGTCAATGTAGATCCTTCTGTTTATTACAATTACCCTCAGCCGTACTATGCTGCCATGTCTGATATATGCCATTACTTGGAGAAGATTCATATAACAAACGATGACTCACTCCGATCTCCGAGCCCATCATCGTTTGATTTACATTAATAATAATAATAATAATAATAATAATAATAATAAATGGGCTGGTCATTTACTTGAAAGTCAAAGTAAATATACCCAATGTCTATTTTGATTTGTAAATAGAAAGAATAAAAAGGAGCTTAACATAATTGTTATGATGCTCGGCATTGACAATCCCGTAGTTTGTATCGGACTCTGAACACATGACTCAGTGTCATATATAAATAAGATGAAAAAAAGCCTTTTTCCCTTTTCTTTTTTTTTTTACTTGTACACAAATATAAAGATAATAGAAACATAAAAAGAGATAAAAGAAGACATGGTGCGACAAAGCACAGCTTGTAACGGTATTAATAATAAAAAAGAGCATACAATATTGATAAAAGGGCCTTTTAGTCTTACTTTGAAGTGTTTGTGGTTTTTTTCTGTTTATTCTTTTTCTTTCTTTATCCATAATCGCCACCCTTTTAGAATGCCGTAAGCTTCGACGTAAATGTGTTCGCTCTTCACTCGGCGAGATCTGCGATCGTTGCCTGTATTTTGGGCGAGAGTGTTTATTCCCTGGAGAATTGGGTATAAAAGGAGATGGCAATGGAATAGGACGGTTATTGAAAGAAGTTGATGATTTGAATTTGATTATTAGTCAACTTGAGGAGGAAATGAGAGTGCTGGGAAGAGGGGAACAGAGACGGATAACACATTCACCGCAACAGGGAGACTCGACTACTCCGTGGACGCTGACCATACACAATGGCAGGCTACGCATCGAAACCGGGATCCGTACCATTAGTGACTTGCTCAACAGCCAGCCCATCCGTTACCTATCGCCTCGTATATCAGCAGACCAGTCGAATCAGGACCTGGTTTTCCATTTCAATATTGGAAAGACCATGCGTCTGCGGATGCTGGCCATGAAGCTATTAGTCAAGTGTCTCAACCCGAAACCGAATCCAGCCGCGCTGTTACTACCAACCTCGTTTTTGTTCAATGCAAGTGTCATTATCGATAAACTTGTCGACAGATACTTTGAATGCTACAACTTTCTTCGTCCATTTGTGCATAGACCAACCTTTATCAAGTATTATAAAGAACTCAACTCACCGTTGGATTCTCTACTTACGCTTTGTATTTGCTGCGTTGTGTGTGCCTCGCCATGTGACCATATACCCAACAGCTATCAGGAACTCCGGTGTATGGGTGACTACTTTGCCGGTCTAGCAAAATCCAAGATTCTGGAGCAATTCGACGTACCCGAGAAGCGGCTTGAGAATGTGATGGCTATCAATATGTTGGGGGAATACCTGTATACTGTTTTGAATGTGTCGGAGAGCTTAAAACTTGTGTCCATGGGATTCCAGATCTGTCACGACCTGAAGCCTTGGTATGACAGGGAATCCCAAAAGCCTGGTGTCCCCTCGGTCGAGTGTATGCTATTCAGTAGACATTTTCCTACAATGATTCGCTACAATCGGTTATCAGATGTCATCATCAATAGGACGCAGCAGCTCGACAGTGTTATATACATGGAATGGCTGTATCTGGATGACGAGCCTCAAGACATCATTGATTCTGTAGAGGCACAGAACTGGCATTATCAACTAACGAGTCATCCTGTCATGGCGAAAATAAGGGTAAATAATAGTTGCCTTTATTATTTAGATAGGATAGATGATATTGTAACTTCATGTACATTGTGTATATTAACTTAAATGGGTATATGTAGCTCTATAGGCACCATTTATACGCAGACTCTATCCACTCTTTAAGATTCACAGATATTATCTTAGTAGATGATATCGTTGCTGAATGGTGGCGAAAATTGCCTGCGAAATTCTTTGTTTGCGACGACTGGTTGGATGCAAAGCAGTTCAAAGCCGGTATCGATCAATGCACAGATCTTGTCCTCCTTCTCCTTATGGCCTATTTTCTTTCCTACCTCAACGATATATATGCAACACTATTAACCCCAAATAATACAGAGTCTGATACGAGCTCGGTGCTGCCTATTGTCCAGGAACGGGCTCTCAAAAGAGCCTTGCATTGCTCTCAGCTTGCTGTTTGTGCTATGCATCGACTAACAAAAGTAAAATCTATATCACCATGTAAGTCTTTTGGAATCGAGAGAATAAGGTCAGCAGTATTTAACAGTGGATTTATATACAGGTCACTATATGGTAGCTGCAAGCGAGTGCTTGAGTCATACTCTTGACGTGCTATCCATTTTATCACTATCAACCAATTTTACTGTTAGAAAAGAGGCAAGAGACATGCTTAGAGAGGTTATGAGTCGGATGGATGACATGAAACTGATGAGAAATCATAAAGTGGATCCTCAGAAATCTCCTCTTTTGGCTGGAAAGAAAGAACCTGACTTTAATAACCTAAATCCATCCATTTATTTTAATTATCCTCAACCCTGGTATGCGGCTATGTATGATATTTGTCACTACTTTGAAAAAATGCATATTTTATCGGATGAAGAAACTACTCTATTCTCTAACCTTCCATTAACCTTTAACAACTAAAAAACACTCTCTCTTTTTATTCTTTCTTAAAAAACCCAAGTAATATTTGTACTATATAATCCACATAAAACAATAAATAAATATTGTATCTGCCTTACGAGTAAAAGAGCATCCGTAACTCGACAATGTCATTCATGGTTTCCGAAAGACTGGGGTCATCTGATTTGCTGAATTAGAAATTTAGAGTTTTCTATTTTTTTTTTTTTAAAAAAAAAATAGTTTTAGTTTTCACAACACCTTTCCTTTCTCTCTCTCTCTCTCTCTCTCTCTCTCTCTCTTCTTTTCTTTCAATGGTATTGCGAAACATCCCTTGTAAAGGTAATAAAAAGTCAAGTCATTCAAAATATTATTAATATAATTCAAAGCCTCCTTATTGGCTCTTTCCATCATGTAGAGTGTCGAAAACGTCGACGAAAGTGTGTCCGCAATTCACTTTATGAAATATGCTCTCGATGCAGACACCTTAAAAAAAGGTGTAGCGACTCGGATGAAGAATCGGATGAAGAGCCTTATTATAGCGAATATGATGAAGATGTTCTTCTGTTACAAAAACAAGTCGATGAGTTAAACTTGCTTCTAAAAGAAATGGAAAAGCAGACGAACTGCCCATCAACTTTAGACGATAATAAGATGCAATTGAGCGCAAAGAGCAATGCGTGTAATAATAGACCTTGGAACCTTACATTCCACAACGGCACCTTACGTATCGAAACGGGCATTCGCAGCATCAGCGATTTACTAGTACAGTGCTCACCGACTTGGTATCTATCACCTTTTCCGTCATCACCATCATCGACAAATGAAGATGGATTCATTGTTCAGTTCGATCCTGGAAAAACCATCCGCTTTATGCCCCTGACAATCAAGTTACTGGTCAAGTGCATAACCCCAGTCTTAATACCCAGCCCATTTTTATCACCAGCCGTATTTGATATCGATGTTGTTGTCGATAGATTCGTCAATGTATACTTTCAATGTCGCAATACACATACACCGCTGGTTCACGAAAGAACCTTTATGGAGCATTATCGTGGATTAAGATCACCGCTCGACTCACTAGTGTGCCTTAGTATTTGCTGCTCGATATGTGCTACACCGTGCAACCATACAATGGTCGACCCTTATAAATTCCGACAGCTGGGTGATTTCTTTTACGATTTGGCAAAACGCAAGCTTATGAATCAGTTTGACGAAACAAGTAAACGGCTGGAGAATTTAATTTGCATCAATTTACTGAATGGCTATATGCTTACGGTGCTCAGGCTGGAGGACTTTAAGAACCTGGTAACGATGGGTTTTCGTATTTCCCTGGATTTGGGAATCTGGTTTGAAGCAACACAAGGAAATACCGTTGAGAGGATGCTTTATGGACGTCATTTTTTTACCATCTTTCTCGCTCAAGGTTTACTTTCTTTAATCACAAATGAACCAATGCATCACCTATCGACTCCGCTTCCGGAATGGATCGTCATTGATGATGAACCGAAAGAAGTGTCGGATTTTATATCGATAAAAAACCATCTCCTAAGATTGTATAATCACCCATATCTAGCTAATGTGAAGGTAATTCATCAAAAAAAATAATCTGTATTTACAATTTATTGACTTTTTTTTGCGTTTCATATTATACATTTGTAGATGCAAATCCAGTATCAGTTAAGAGGCGATCCTTTTTCACTCAAATTCGATTCGATTATTAGAATGGATGATGTATTGAGGGAGTGGTGGAAAAGTGTCCCATTGCAATATCAGATTTGTGAGGACTGGCTAGATTTAGAGGAAGCCAAAGCAGGAATTGATAAATGTAAAAATGACAGCAGCCTCATCTTGTTCAATCTTTTCCTTGCATTTATGATGGACATTTATTCTGCTTTACTGCAACCAAGTGCTTTAGGAACAAGCAATGATCAGATCCTATCTGTTGTCCAAGAACTTTCCCTTAAACGATCGATACACAGCTGCCGGCTTTTAATTTATTCCCAATTTAGATCCATACTTTTGAGTGATACATTATCCTGTAAGATATTGCTTTTTCATGCTCAAACCACCCATCTTGTTAACAGCACCATTTTGTTTTTTTTATAGGTCATTCCATCTTGAATATAAGCGAATATTTATTTCATACTCTTGATGCCATTATTGTCATGGTATTTTCTACAAATTGCGCGGTTCGAACAGCTGCCAAAGAAATGCTTGTCCAAAGCCAGAGTTTGATTGATCATGTGCTTTTTATGCAGTGCCATCAAATCGATCCTGATCATTCACCACTTTTGGCAAGTGCAAGAGCAAATGATATAAACTCGATAGATCTTTCAGAGTATTATAAATATCCTCAGCCATGGTTCGCGATGATCTATGATATTGTTCACCATTTGGATAAGGTGCATATTTCATCGGATGAAGAAACGACTCTATTCTCAAACCTTCCATAGACCTTTAACAATTAGAAACCCCCAAGTAATATTTGTACTATATAATTTACATAAAACAATAAATACATATTTTATATAAGTTTTTATGCAAGAAATGAAGTATCAAAAACAACCAAGGCTGGTACGTTTGCAAGTGTATGTTGGATAACTGAAGGCCAGAAGCATCCGCGTGACAGAAGTGCGTTTGGACTGCCTTCTAGCTGCATAATCGACACAAACGACTATCGAGCAAAGGAGTTTATCTCCAGTTTATCATGGGATGGCTTTATCATCTTTCTATTGTTTTACATTGTTGAAGATGGGTCTCTCGCTTGGGAATACGTCGACAAAACCATCAGTCATGCATACATGAAATATGAATATTTAAAGCTTGATGCGATATCTGGGGAAATATTAAATATTATGGCGAGATACATGAATAAAAACGGATTCGCAAATGTAGCGGTCAAATCGAGAAAAGCTGGAAAACTCTCTGAACTAAAAATTCCCAATAACCAATGCAATAACATAGTACTGTCGAAAGCCCTAAATTCAATGGACGCAAATACTAAAGGAGTTTCTCCTCTCGAAACACAGTACGATCCCTGAAAAGTTTGGTCCACCTCGTCGCCTAAGCTTTTTGCAATGCCTTGGCCAGGCTTATCCCAAAGATAAGATAGTCTGTGTAATAGGCCAGTAAGTATTCCATTTACATCTTATATTATTTTGTATATTATTTAAAGACTAACTTTCGCATATGCATTTATACAGGGATTTATATAATCTGAACCTATTTTCAGTAAATAATATCCTATCCTTTGCTGGCTACCATTCCGTTAACAACACGTTGGAGTTGAACGTGGATGACTTTACTGTATACCTTTCTAAATTATCAAAATCATCTTCGCCCACAGTTGAACAGAAACTAGCCATCCAATATTTTATCTATTGTAAAAATCGGGTGAGAAATGAGGCGATAATAGATCGCCTATATAAGAAAAGGGTAATATTTGTATATATGCATGAAAAGACAGACCATATACTTTTGATTGAAATTAATACAATATTAATATATTTAGTATAATATATAGCCATATATGGTCCAGTGTAGCTTATGCGTTTCCGAGGATAACAAGTATGCTTATAAGTCATTATCCTGATTAATTCGCATTTTGTAATTAAAGACATCACAAAAGAAAAAACCAGTCAAGTCGAAGACCACTCCAGAACAATGTAATGATAAGGTTTCAGTTATTCATGGTGGTAGCATGATGTTTTTTAAACCCAAAGAAGCAGAGGCTTTGGCTTCAAAAAACTTTGGAATCAAATATCCTGATGAGCAACCCAAGCCAAATAAAACTCTAATGGATAAGGAAGGTGATGGTCAAGATGCGGAAAGTGGTGTTATGTATATATTAATATTATAGCTATCAATATATAATAAAATTTGTTTGCAATACTATCAATAAATAACACCTAAACTAGAGAAATTTCAATGCAAAAGAATGGAGGGAAAAAAAAACTATATAAACCTCGACTTTTGTGAACATCAAAAACTGTATTCTACATTTATTAAATTTATATTGATATTGATATTGATAAACAATGCACCACCTGCTTCATCTTCACCACCTGCTATATTGCCTCCGCATGGTTCGCAACAAGAAGAAAAAGAAGAAAAAGGCAGTTTCTCCTCTCCTCGGTCATTGCCCACACCCAGTACCTTCCACCCCAGTTCCTGCAAGTTAGGACTCCAAAAAATTGCTAGTTTGTACGGAGCGGAAGGGTTCATTTATATATAGAAACAAACAAACACAAAAAAAACTGGAATTTATTTTCATATTTATTAAAGCAAAAGTTTTACAGTCAAGGAATTGGAATTCATCCATTATTTTATGTACATATCACACCGTTACATTCATTCTTTTCAGCTTTAATTATGATTTGCTTAATAAAATGTCCATTAATGGATTTTCATTAAAGAGCGGGGTGTTACCTTGCATTTGTTCCTTGTTGAACCATCATAATATAGGTAATACCACCAAAAATGGCATTAATCCAGGAGACCCAATGCCAATTTAACTTGTCCACAAGAGTACCACCTTTAAAAGAACATTAGAAGCTCACTTATTTAGACCAGGAAAAAAAATATGTATATTTAAAACTATGCGATTCTATACCTATTGATGGATGCACAGTACTAGTCAACCAGCAAATCACCGGAAGTATAGATTGAAAACGAGGTCGAAGGTGAATCGGCGCGATATCAGTAATGATAAAGTAAGCAACGGAATTAATACCACCACAACCAAAAGCTTGAATGGATCGACCAACGGTGAGCATATTGATAGAAGTAGCCAAGGGATTAATTAAGCATCCAATAAAAAATAAAGCAATAGCAAACAAAAAAGCGCCTTTTCTATTATGGATATAAGTATATATACTGGATAAAGTTATAAAATAACATGAACATTTACCTGTCAAAAATATTAAAGAACTAACATTTTTTTTATAAAAAAATAATTAGTACGAAAACATCAACAGTTAAAGCTTCTTTTTTTTTTTGTTACCTTTTCAGGTAAAGGTTGAAAAACCATTAAGGAAAGAAAATACATAGAATCACTCCAAACCTGTGTATTACTTCTATTTAAATCTGTCCTTAAAGCAGGTCCAATAACTATGGTATTTAGCGACACCATAAACATGGCAAGGGCAATCCCAAAGGCAAGAATACCAACATTGATTTTCTCCCGTAACGTTTTTGGTTTCTCAGGGTGATGTTCTGGATCCTTCAGAGCAGTGTTTGTTTGCGAGTGTACAGATGGTGCTTTCTGTTTCTCAATATCATTAATTACTTGCTTTTCGTTTGA
>VCJC01002491.1:11472-25646 GCA_024140195.1 Backusella luteola | reverse complement strand
GGTGACTGTCCCGGAGGGCAAAACGGACCCTTTTTCAAATTGGACCCCAAAAATATCTGACCTCAAAATAACACTGAAAATCCATACAATACAGTTCTTTTATTCTACACCTATACAGCATTTACTTTTCTTTTTTTCACCTTCTCCTCACATTTCATCTAGATAAATATATACATAAACTATGAGTGAATTCCGTATTAAATGAGTCTAAGAGCATCTGTGATGTACTGACTAAATTGAGAGAGCGGGTATTTTTGTTTTAATTTTCATTGTACTTTTTGTAAGAGAACTTTAGTGTCAATGGGTTATGCACTTTCTTCTTTCGATTTTTTAGTGTACTTTCCTAAATGAACCTCTTTTTATTGTACATTTTCGTTTTGGGGGTACGTATTCTATTTTATCAAGAAGAGAAAAGGCGCAAAAAAAAAGTCGCCAAAGAGGTGTGCCAATTAAATGTAATATTCTAATTGACAAGTTGTGACTAAATTCGTGATATTTGTTTTTTCTAAAGTGGATATTTACGGCCAATTATTTTTGAGAAAACGCCAAATTCCAAAAGCCTGACTGTATAAATAAATAAATATGTACTTTTACTCTGGTGTTCTTCACAATATCTCGATATAACACGATAATGAAAATGCGATCTATCATCCCATCTTTAAGAGATGATGACAATGAGCCTTTCTTTTTACATTTTGAAATAGTTTTACACAAAGAAACCAACTAGTCAAGCTATATTTTACAATGATATATTTATTAAGAGGGTGAGAATATATGTATAAAAGGTCTGAAAGGAGGAAAAGTGAGAAATGCAATGATCTGAAAACGAACGAACATGGCGTACTCCCCCTTAGAGACGACGACCACGGCGACCACCCTTTCTACGGGTAGAGTCAGTAGGGATAGGAGTGACGTCCTCTGTTTAAAGCACATTTAGAAAAATGAAGTATATTATGCATGAAATAAACTTACCAATGCGGCCAATTCTCATACCAGCACGAGCAAGGGCACGGAGAGCAGCCTGTCCACCAGGACCAGGAGTCTTGGTACCAGTACCGCCAGTGGCTCTGAGTTTGACGTGGAGAGCATTAATGCCGAGTTCCTTGCACTTGGCAGCAACATCCTGAGCAGCCAACATGGCAGCATAAGGAGAGGACTCATCACGATCAGCCTTGACCTTCATACCACCTAAAATGTAAAACACAAAAAGGTACATGGGGAGGGGGATGTGGAAGATGATGAGAACCAAGTTTATAAAAGTTTTTTTAAGTATAGTTTGAGTGTGTCTTTCACCACTCAGTCCAACTTGTACGGTTCAAATCCCACACGCCGCTCAAGCCCCACCTTCTAACACACTATCATCCTTTGTTTAAGGCCAAAAACCAAAAACCAAAGTAGAATAGGTGTAGAAAAGCGAGGGATGTCCTTGTATATCAAAGATAAAACTTACCAGTAACACGAGAGATAGTTTCACGACCGGAAAGATCGGTAACATGGACAAAGGTATCATTAAAAGAGGCAAAGATGTGAGCAACACCAAAGACGAGTTCGCCTTCGCGAACCTGGGGACCGAGGGTGACCTTTTCAACGGGAGCTTTAGTAACCTTGGAAGCTTTCTTGGACTATTTAATATCACTAAGTTAACTTGGCTTGCTTTTTATTTTTATTATTGCTATTACCATTATGATGGATGGATGAATGGATGGATAGACAATGATTAAAGGAAAAAGAGCAACAATAAGGTTTATTATTAATTGTATTCCAAAAATGATTGTCTGTGCGGCCCGGAATTCGCTGTAATAAATAGAAAAGGCTCGGCACAATTGGTCAAATTGGCCCAAAAATTAACCTTTAATTAAGACATCTCAGTTAGCGAGTAATCAATAAAAAGAGGAAGAGGAGTACTTAATATATTGTTATATATTTTCTACTTACATAGCGAAAAGATACTTTTAATAAAGCAATAATATTATTATCAATTGTGTATATTTTAAATTGAATTGCATGTACATATATTCTTATCTATTGACACTCTTAATTGAGAGGTAATATGCATCAAGGAGTGAATGGTATCATTGCTGTATTATTAACAACAAGAATAAGGAGGAAACACGGAAATCTATCTCATGCTGTTAAAGCTTCCGTAAGATCGGATTGGGTTTATTAATGATGATCATATTAATGAGTGTATAAAATGACAACAGTTAATAGCTTGATGATTTTATAAAACAAGACTAAGGTTTTTTTTTTCATCACGCACCTTATTAACTTGAACTTTTGGGTAAATTCTAAAATGTAAAAATAAAACTTTGAATATATCGAATATTTCTATTTTCTTACTGTTTTCCAACCATTTTTTTTTCTTTTTCCATGGTTATTGCACTGAGTCGATTAACTGATATCGAGATTAACCTTATTATAAATATTTTCGGAACCATTGGCTGATCGTATATTTACATGCCACAACATCTCAATATCTCCGTGTATATGAATCTATAGTTACTAGTGTGAATAGCAGAAGGTAGATACTATTCGCTGTGTGTCAACTATCTTGGTACGTCGTACAATTAGTAATTACCATTGGCAATGAAAAGATAATAAACAAGAAAGCTCAGTTTAAAGCCGAGACACGTACAACCACTAATAATGCTATTTTATATCTAGTTGTCTATCTTTTATTTTATCGGTCGATATTATTTCGGATAAGATGTTGCATCGTTTATACAGGTATTGCGCTGAATATCATGAATGATGAAGTTTATACAATCAAGTAAAAGGTCTTAAAGAACTTTTATTACCAGCATGCTTGCGTGGATCTAAAAATCATTTGTATACCTAGACGTCGTGGTCGATTAAGTACGTACAAGAGATATATTGTTTATAAATATAGAACTAAAGAAGCATCCATTCTTTTATTTATCACTATTGGGGGTATATTTTTTGTTATAGTATAATCGAAATAATTTATGCCAAGACATGGAGATGAGTTTGTTTCTTTATCCAAATGTAATCTAGTTTCCTTCTTTCAAATATTGCTGGTTTTTGTATTCTCCATCAACGATAATAGACGGAGATGAAATCAAAGTAGGACCAGAGACGACTTTACCGTTCTTAACAACAGAGGAGTAACCAGCAGGCGTGGCAGATTGAAGAGTAGGTACCATCGAGTGTGATATATTGGTTCGCTGATTAGGTGAGAGATGATGCCCAAAGCGAGACATTACATTATCCAAATAATTGGGTTGTGACATTTTCTAGAATTTGTAATAATAAATAAATAGTAATAAATAACTGAAAAAGATTGAAAAATAAGGGACTCATATTTAAAAATAAAAATAAAAAAAAATTCTTTTAACATTTGTCAGGGCTTAGCCAATGGGAGAATTTTGATAACCTTTTAGCAGAAAAAGGATTTTTTTCCGATAAAGTAAGCCCCCCTCCACGGTTAAAAGAGGTGTAAACCCGAGATTAATATTCAAAAAAAATTTTTTTTTATATTACGTTTATAACTTTATTTAGTTAAAATACTTAATTTGTAATAAAATAAATCTTCTGTGGTTTAAAAAAACCTTAAGTATATATAGAACCAACTCTTTTCAAGTTTTTACGAAAGATGAAAACGATAAGTATACGTAGTCGAGAGTTTGTTATAATTTTCTTATACATACATACATATATGTATGTATACTAAATGGTCCTATTATCTGTTTTGATATTACTACATCAACATAATACTGCTTTAACGTTAGATCTTGCTGGCTGATGCCCCAATGTTACGACATTCTTCGAGATAACCTTTTCATAAATTCTGAAAGGATATACTTGTATTCTGAGACCAAAGAGACTCTACACGCCAATTAACTCAAGATTGGATCTTTCAAGAAACTTTCCGGTGTCTTGGGTAACTTGACCTCCTTGCCCCAGTTCTAAAGGCAATTTTTTTTCCGGGAATGAGCGATTTGGTATTAAAGTTATGCTTCGATTCTCCAAAAAAATCAGATGATAAGAGTTTATGAACAATGGGAGGATATATGCAATAACTCTCTTTTATTTAAGGGTAACGAATACTTATTCATGAAAAAATTATCGCATAGCTGGTTATTTGATATTGGTGGCAGTAGTTAGACTTGGATTTAGTTATCCTCGGAGCCAATTCTTATTCCCTTACTCGTTCAGATTTTCAACATTTCTATTTTTTCTCTGTGAATACTATTTTGGAGTGATGATCAACACTTTTGTAATTGGCTACAGTAGCATTTCCAACTACTCTAGATATTTACTAATCTTAATTGTTCACTAAGCTTTATTGTATATTAGATTTTCATTTTGAATAAGATTGAAAACCAAATTCGTTTAAGAGTGATGTAACTGCAAGAGGGAGAAGAGTAAAAGTTTGCCCGAACGATAGAGAAGGGGTCATCATAAAACAACCAAAGTTATCAAGCTATTTTCATGTTACCATCCTCTTCTAAGCTGATGTTAGCAAACATTGGTCAAGAAGATTTGAAATACCACAATCACAGTGAGAGATCCTGGTGTTTCCTTCCTCTCCGAATTACCATTGTGCTTTGTTGGTTCATACTTGGTTATTTTTAGAAATACTATACTATTATGATCGAGATGGCAGAAGCCGACTCCATGATTACACTTGATAATAATCAACTATAACACTACAGCCAACTGATGGTACCAAAACTACCTGAAATAGGCGAAAATGAGTAAATGACTACTAAATTAAAATTAAATGAAAATGACTGTCAAAAGTAGAACTAATAGATATGTCTCTGTGAGTCTATCTAAAACAGAGAGCCACTACCAAAAGCGCTTGTATCCAAAGAAAGTGCCTTATCATAAATGGTAGATAAAAACAATATCTGAAAGAAAGAAGTAGTGACATTGCCGGCCTCACGGAAATTGGATATAACTAGCAAAAAGTTGATCATAGTGTATAATTTTGATTTGTAGGAATGGGTCGACTTTCTTGTTAATATATAAAACATAAACAATGTTTCAGCTCTATATTTTATTATGGATGAAAGAAAATATATATAATAGCCAATATTTTTTGGAAAGCAGTATGCCAAGCTTTTCTGTTGCTTTTTTTTGACAGAGTATAGCTACTTACATAATATTAATTTTAAATTGTTAAAAATGAGCAATATCATATTTGCTATTAATTGATTCAAAGTTCATAAGTATTTATTTCTGTATTCATCAATGTCATAAAAAAAACTATGATTTTTACATCCATGATTAGATGTAAATAATATACTTGCCCCTGTCATATGAGAACACATAGTAGCCGATGTAGTATGGACATGAATAAAGGCTTCATGGTTTAAAATTGGCCCTCTTTTTTAATGTTTGTATTGTTGAATAAGAATAAGTTAATGCCCATTATTAATATAAATATATAAATAAATACTGAAAAGGACAAGCTAAAAAAGCTAAAGAACGGTCTGTATAGCTATACTTATCACTTTAAAGAAAAAAATAAGCATATACAGGCTGGACTCTCCGCACAAAATAATACCCACTTTTTTTTCAAATGGCGCACAGTTCCAAAAAAAAAAAAAATCGAAACCTTTTTTTTTCGCTTTCTCTTTTTATTCCCTTTTATTTTCTTTTGTTAGTGTGTGTTTATGGCTGTAGTTGTTGCTGTAGTTGCTGTGGAGTGTATCATTTCTTTCTTATATATATAAATAACATATTTACTTTGTATAACAATAATAATTACAATACTAATAATAAAAAGCAAAACCATCGATCATCACCATAGCAACCACCATTAAAAAATAACAGTAATTTTATACATTATTTTGCTGTAGCCTAGCAACCAACCAACTCGCTCATAAATGAATGACACAAACACACAGCAACTCGAAGGAGGACCACTTGACGATATCAACGAAAAATGCTTACCAGCACCTCATTTAAAGATCGATCGAACCCCCTCTTCATTGAACTTGATGTCCTCATCATACCAAGATGACCAGCAACATTATGCCTCTGGTCGAACCTCCTCACCTGAATCAGCTCCTTCATCACCGAATTCAAGCGGTCGAATTACTACAACTTTACCTCATCTCTACCGATTGGTACGCTGTAGTAGACTAATGATTTTTCTTTGGATCATGTTCTCGATTGGCTCCATTGCGGTTATGCTTGACTCGTTCTTACATTACCAAAAAGACACTTCTGGATGTCAAACAAGCTATATGAGACCTCAGTATATTAAGCAGACGGGATTTGATAGTGAAATGACTAGATTTGCAGGAAAATATGCCCTGTATCTTTATCGAGAAAAAGGTGTAGATTCTACTGATCAGGTAATAAGAAATAATATTTATAGTTTCTTTATATGCATTCAACTCAACTACCTATTTGTTTATCAAACTTATTATTGCTATTGTTACTATAAAACAACAAAAAGCCTTCGGGTGTTCCGGTGTTGTTTATACACGGTCATGCTGGCAGTTATAAACAAGTTCGCTCTTTGGCAGCTGAAGCTACATTCTATCACTATCGGCACTATGCTCGTAATATCGAAAAATGGAACCAAGGCATAAGAAATTTAGACTTTTTCACAGGCAAGTAAATCCATATTATTACTATTATATTGCACTATATTGTAAATATATTAGTTTTATTGCTCCAGTAAAATATCAATAAATAATAGTGTTACTAATAATAAATAATTATAAATAGTCGACTTTCATGAAGAGTTTTCAGCACTCCACGGTCAATCGATTCTCGAGCAAGCGGAGTACCTCAACGATGCTGTGGATTACATTTTAAAACTTTATCCGCAAGCACGAAAATTGGACTACACGGAAAATGCCAATTTGCCGGATCCAACCTCAGTGATTATTCTTGGACATTCAATGGGTGGCATTGTGGCACGCACCATGTTTTCCATGTCCAACTACCAGCACGGTACGATCAATACTATCATCACCATGTCAACACCTCACATGCTGCCTCCTGCTCCATTCGATTGGAAAGTATCACAAATATACGATAACATCAATCAGTTCTGGCAGAATGGATTTTCAAAACATGTCATGGAAACGGATGTTGAGAGTAAATATCACAGTCACTACTATCGTCCAACAGATCCAAATAACAGTGTAAAATCGCTCCGAGACATCTCTATTATTTCGTTGGCAGGTGGTACTCTTGATAATACAGTTTGCTCAGATTCAACAAATATGGGTTCTATTGTACCCGCCACACATGGCTTCACCGTTTTCTCAACAGCGGTGCCTGGGGTATGGACGGGTGCTGATCATGTTTCTATTTTGACATGTAACCAGCTTGTCAAGGTCATTTCAAAGACACTGCTTAACATTGTCGATGTGCGTCGTGGTTCTCAAACAAAACCGTTGGAAGAGAGGATGAAGATTATGAGACACGCTTTCTTGAGTGGGCTGGAAGATCGCAAAGGTGATGGTTCCGACCTTCAATTAGGTTTGTAGTTTATTTTGGGCTTTTTGGTGGTTACTCATTTTAATCATCATAATTAAGGATATTTAAACCCAGTTTTAATATATTATTTTTGTAATAGGTAATCGCACTATTCTTAGTTTACATGAATCAGATAGCCTTGTGTTAAGGCCTGGAGAAAGGTTGGTGATTGGAGACGAACCTATTGTGAGAACAATCCTCGTGCCAACAGTGGCCAATGCAGATGCATTTTCGGTGTTATCTGATCAAGTGATTGGAATTGATGGGCGATTTGAGTTATTGTTATGCTCAAAATTAAATGATCATTACAGTGACAGTAACAATACTACAACTCGTGTGACATGTCGATCTTCGAATTCGGTCACAGTACCTATTCCTGCATCTACCAAAAAGGACATTTATCCATTCTCAGGAAATACGTTTTCTTTTGCAAGCATTGAGTTTAGTGAAATGGGATCCTACAGCTATCTGGCAGTGATTGATAAAGGTGGACCACCAGGATTTTTGATTCTCGAGCCTTTTAGATCTCAAACTAATAGTCAAGTACTAAGGCAATCAATGCTATGTAAGTCTTGTTTGTTTTGTGTTATCCGACTAAACCAAAGTAATAATGATAATAACATGGATGGATTCTACTTTTACATTTATAGCTATTGCACTCGAAGGAGTACATGTGAAAACAGGTCCTGGACTTTTTACATCCATTCGAATCCCTGCCATTGAAAGCCCCATTTTGGCCTATCATCTCAAAGTATCACGACCTAATTGCCGTGCATATGTCAACCACTTTACTCCATTTTTACGTCAATCTATTTCAACCATGCATGAATCCAAATTCTATGTCAATTTGGCTAATAACGATGACGAGACAGAAGTCTCCATTCATGGACGGACTGCATTTTCTTCTATGGTTAGTACATCGCGCGATGCCGATCAAAACGGGCTTTCATTTCAGGTGTGGATGGATCCTACTTGTCCTGAGCCTTTACAATTCGATTTACACATTGATTGGTATGGAAGTGCAGGCAGATTGGGTTTTAGAAATGGTATCATGTTGGCTACATTTTCTTTTATCATTGTCATGCTTGTGTTTATATCCCAAATTAAATGCTATAATGATACAGGTAAATGCATGTTTTTTGTCATAATATAGATTTATAAATTGATAAATCCACACTCATATTGAGTCCTTTATATATATACTCATCAACATTTTATATGATGCTCATTTTTTGTAGGCATATTCCCTCACTTTGGCCAAGGATTGTCCTATTGTTTCCGCCGTATTTTACCAGTTGTCATGATCTGTGTGACTATTTGTAGTATTCTGCAGTGTGCATCGCCCTCTACTATATATACATTTGATGACTTGTGGTATCTGCCAACTACCCGAATTGCATGGCAGGATGTGATGACAGGTAATACTGATTCGTTTTTCTGGTGGCTTCCGCTCGCTGGAATAAGTATGAGTGTTGGAATTGTCAGTCTACTTTGGCTTTTTGTGGAAGCGTTCATCTTTATCTGTGCACATACTTCTTCTTTCCTGTCAAGACAGTGTTGTACTCTCCAGGCTTGGTGGTTTATATCACGGCATCAAGAAACTAGATACCAACAGATTCAAAGACGGGCAATAACCACCTTTGTTTTGTTTATGTTGGTCGCCACTTTTATACCGTACCAGTTTGTGTTTGTTGTAGCATTCTTGGTTCATATTGTTACTTGTGTCAGAGCAATGTCACGTACATGGATTTGTGTAAGTGTTAATATCTTTTTCTATGAGATTATGACTATCATGCATATGTTATTAACCATTTTTATATATTAAAAGTCAAATAGAATCGATCAAAAGAGAGCAAATAGATACAACTATATGCAAACAATCTTATTACTCTTCTTTACACTATTACCTTTTAATGTACCCATATTACTGGTTTGGATTCGTAACATATCTGTCCATTGGTTTGTACCATTCTCATCAGACCATAGTATATTGGCCATTGCCCCGTTTATGATTTATGTAGAGCTACTTACTAGCAATCGAAAGATGTTACCACAACAGAGAAACAAGTATGATCTTTATATGTTTGATGCAAGTTGGTATATAAAAGGATATTAATACTAATGAGTTTATAGGTTTTGGTCTATATCAACATACCTCCAAATGTACTATATTGTAATATATGCATTTTTATACGGTATAAAGTACACACACTGGATTTACTTTTTGTCAAACAACTTGGTAGCATGGCTATTATTACTTCATTTTAAAGATTCTCAGTATGGTCGTTTGGCGTATCATTACTTGATGGATCATGTAAAATTTGGTAATAAGAAACACTCGTAAAGACAAGGTTCGCTCCTACCCTTTATATCACACACTCTCTCACACATACACACACACATACACCTATAATTACACACTAAAAAGGTTTTCTCACTTATTCTTATCAATGCTTAGTATATCACTACAGCCAAGTACATAGAAAAAAAATCTCTATTTTTATTAATCATATCCTTTATTTTCTTGCATACCATCTCTCGTTTTCTCTAAAATCTTCTTATTTGTAATATTTTTTTTCCCTAATAAACTTGTCTAAGCCACCATTCTCATTTCATCTCCACTTTCAACTTTTTTTATAACAAGACGAAAAAGGGAATGAATCAACAACACACACAAGCGTTTTTATTATGAAAAGCAAAAATCAAACAATTTAAAGCTTCTTCTGAGCACGGGGACCCTTGGCCTCCTTGGCCTTCTGTGCCTTCTTGGGCTGTTGAGCGGAGATGATGGCAGAAGCACGGGCAACGGCAGCCTAATAGCAGAATAGGGTTACTAAACATCATCCATATACAATATCACTATGTTCATGTCATCCACTTACAGCACGGAGATCGGGTCTGTACTTGGTGGCACGGGCAACCAAGTTGGCAACAGACTTGGCAGTCTGACGACGGGTCTTAGCGATGACAACAGCGTTCTTGGCCTTAGCAGGGCTTTGTTGCTTACCGGCCTTGTTCAAAGTAACACGGACACCGCGACGAGCAGCGTTAACACCAACGGACTACATATATTTATATAAGACACACTTGTTCTCTCCATATTCTGTCCCTTGATAGTCCTTTATAATAAATTTCCACTTGTGTTTATTTACCTTGTAGTTAGCAAGACCAGAGTGCTTGAAGGTGTTAACGTTCATCAAGTTGGAAGGTTCAGAGGAGAACTGAACACCTTGACGCTTAACAAGGAAGGAGTTGTTGTTCTTGATGACTTGCCAAACCAATTCAGAGCTCATTGTTCTAATTAAGTGTTATAATTCATAAAATGCGTTTTTAATAATCATGACATCAAGTACAAGTACTCCATTTACTGTTATTATTATTATCACAAGAACCACAAAACACTTACAATGATTTTTTTTTTACGTAAAAACGAAAAGAGAAGGAAGAAAAAAAAATCTCCAAGCTATCGCGCCCTTGAATGAAAACTTTTTTTCCTCACTCTGTCTTCAATAATAATAACAAAAAAAACTGTCACGTGCTTGGCTCAGAGAGCGAGCAGAGTATAAAAACACCATCAAACACACAAAAAACAGTTGAATATAAGAGTAGCGAACACCTAGTTCAAACAGATCTGCTATATTTGAGCGCACTATTTATAATGGATATAGATACAAATGACATAATAATAGATCATCTCCTAATCCCTTGATATTCCTTAGTTGTCCTGTCTTTATCAGAGAATGATGTCTTGGAAAATTCTTTTCCAAATCTAAATTAACTGTCTGGTTCATAACTACGATACATTATCACAGTTTAATGAATTTATTACTACTATAGCCCACTTTATAGTTTGATCCAATAATTTTCCTCTTTAAAATTGGTTTATTTCCCTCCACGTTCCTTCATCAGAAGGAATTTAATTACTAGCTTCTTTACTAACAAGGATAACGCATGTTTGATGGCTTATATGTAGTAACGTTACTCTATTAAATATGGTGGCTTGGATTCTGAATTTCATCCTAGTTTGTTTTTGAGTTTATCCTCGACTAATTCTGAATGGCCATGGGAGAGGTAACATAGTGTAATATCTGGTTGGCCATTGAAATCTTCATTAAACAAGGGCCTATTGCTCGAAATATTTGATTTTTTAGGCGTGATGGTGCACAATAGCTTATTATAGTAAAGAAATTGCTGTTGTTGAGATTTCATAAGATAAAAATTAGCCTTTTAATCTCTCATCTAGTCGCTGATGGTTAAAATCTCTAAACATCCTATTTAATATCCAACTTCTTTTTTGGCTTGGATATTTAACGGAATCAAAAGATTTACGTTTCTGGGCTTTGCCTGTTTATTTCTATATATAAAATATTTAAAAATTAATAAACAAAACCCACCCTTAAAATATGGTTCATGCTAAACGGAATTCGTAGTTATTACGGGATGACTAATAAACGCTAGTGCTATAAATTAGTTTCCTAAAAGTTACTTTTCCGGTTTGTGGCAAGACAATTATTGCTACACTGTCCATGGCTGAAAATTTAAACCACATTGAATCTGATCAGTTAAAATATAATTTGTTTCAGATCAAGTCGACAGAATGAAGTTCATAATTCAACTTGGTTAGAGTAACGATTTAATTATTTTAGGATATAGTTGATGTATTTTTCTCTGTATATAAATTTTATGTTCGTATATTGGTATATCTTTGAGATCTAGACCTTCTCTATTATCTGGAAAGGGCTCAAATGTTGAGTAAATTGACTTTACAAATAGGTGATACTAGGATATAAAGTTCTAAATTTAGTATTTTTGTATTACTATTTTTTCGTATTGTACTATTTTTATACGGCGCAGAAAATGTACAATCAAGGAACAAGATGTAAAGAACAGAAAACATGAGTAGAGTTAAAGTTAAGAATAGAAGGTACACCTTGGGTGATAATAACTTAAATTGTGACCAATAGATAGAAAATGAAGACCAGAACAATAACAACAAAAAAGGTCATTTGCTCCATTTATTTTTAATCCACAAAGGCAAGAATCACACCATACAACTATATATGTTGGCCTTTGTTACATTCAATTAATGTTCACTGAAACACACATGCATGTTTCTACTTTTTTATATTTATTAATTAATTAAAATAGTTCATTTTTATCAATAGCCATAGGCTTTTGCTCTTGGGAATGAATATATTTAAATGGGCTGCGGTAAACGATATATACTTTGGATGCTCTAAAACGGCAAGACCGAATACATTAATGTAGTTATAAAGACCTTTTTTTTTCCTGTGTGAGAAAATAAATAACATCTTATTATGTCCACTATTTCTATATTCATAATAGAAATCAAAACTTTACTAAGCGCCCAAATGGCTGTTTTCTCTTTCTTTCAAGTATAGACTGATTTAAAATTTAAACAGAATATAAGAATAACGATTTGATATACTATCATTTTCATCTTCATTACGTTAAGCATACATGTAATGCGCAAGACAAGTGCATGAACCAAGAACTATATCAAATCCCATGCAAAAGAAACATACTAAACCTTATATGCAATAATGAACCTTTTGAAACTATACTTTTTTATGTATGTATATATCCTGCTGTCATTATAGATTTTGAAAGATGAGCTAATATATGATAATAAATGTGTGTTCTTAAAGCTGAATCGGTTATATGTATGTTTATAAAGTAACTTAACTACTGTCTACTGAGGTTAGAATATAAGGAGTACAGTTAGTGATGGCAGTATGATATCTGCCATTGATATCTAATCGTACAGCAAAACCGCAAAAATAGAAATAAGCGTATCTATGTATAAACTTGTCAATTTGTAGATGTAGACTCTTGGAAATATAAATATCACTCAAAAGTATGATGATATGAATAATACAAATAATCGATTAAATAGCAGACGGGAAAATGACGATTGTTTGGTAAATAAAGTTACATGACCTTTATTAAAAAAGAAAGACAAACTATCGAATTATTGACAATATAAACACAAACGAGAATTTGGAATGAATTACCCCATTATATTTTTATACATATTAAAAATCGAGATCAAGGTTTTCAAACATAAAAAAAAGGGGGATGAAACGGCTCGAATAAATGGATCAGACAATATAATTTAATCAACAGTAGGCCTTCCATCTCCATAGAATAAAGTATAAACGTATCAGATGATGAGTTTGGTTAATACAACAAACAAGATAAAATAGTTAAAAAAAAGGATCAATGGGAACAATCTTAATTTGCAAGTGCAGGATATATTATGTCAGATTCAAGGACAAATCGAGCCATTTCCATTAAAATAAAAGAGCCTTTGTTGATATGAATTAATCGTTTTTGTCAAAAAACGTTGTTCAACTGGCTTAGTTTCAAGCATGTTTTTTAGAGTAGTCAAATATATTTGTTTTAACAATGTGATGTGGTACTTTTTCTTTTTAAAAAAACAATCATCATCCAATTACGAAATGGCTTTCATTCATTAAATCTAATAATTGAAAAGGTAACAAAGGCAAAAGGACATCCGAATTATAAAGGAAATAAGAGGGGTCTGTAGTATTGTGTTAGGACGATGTGAAAAATTGCAAAAATGAATTGGTTTTGTGACACTTTTCCCCTTTCTATTATACTAAACATGGAAGTAAAGGTCTGCATGATCACTTTATTGTTTTTTTTTTCCCCACACGAATGCC
>VCJC01000249.1:1686-12486 GCA_024140195.1 Backusella luteola | reverse complement strand
ATCTAATTCCACTTTTGGCTAATTGATTTGCCACTTTCGCAAATTCTTACTGAAAAACCAGTAGATAATGGATAATATGTATATAAATAACCTGTAATTATAAATATCATTTCATTCTAAATCATATTACAAAAAAAAAATGAAGTAAGGTGTGTTCAGTACCTTTGATTGTTGTTTTTTGGCATTTTTTTAGTAATAATTCACAAAGCTGTGTTATATATATATTATCGTCAGAATGTCCTTTTGTCAACGTGATTTGCAAATGACCGTAGTAAAGTGATATGCAGCTCGGTGATGCTTCATTTTGCCCGCCAATTATATGTTTATTTGACATGTTGCTCTTCATAAAAGATAAGTAATAACAAATCAGACATGATACACGCGTTTAGCATTGAGGCATATATTAGATAAGCACATGAAATCTAATTTAGTTTATAACTTAAAAAAATTGTTCTTGATATATTGCAAGAGCAAAACTAAAATCTTCCTTTTTAATATTAAAAGATTATTGATGAATTGTTTATCACAGATATGAATCTATTGGTTCTTTCTCACATTAGCGAGATTCAGCTCCGTTCATATTCTTATGTTTGTTTTTTTTTACCATAAATAAAAGTTCATCCTTATTTTTTTTTCAGCATCTTAAAAGATGTTTTTCAAAGAGCACATTCATTTTAAAACCTAGATATCACACTCAGATAGAAATTGTGTATTGTTTTTTAGGGCTGACATTAATTTCAAAACAGTTACATGTAGACTTCGGAGAACAGTTATGCGAAATAAGCTTTCTTTTTGACTTCGCCCCTGTTATGTTTTATATAAATAAAAACAATATGATATAAAGAAATGACGTTAAGTAAAAGGAACATGGACAAATAGCACTGCAGATTAATATTCATATGTTCACATATGATATTCACTCATAACACTTACTATAAATGATATCATCAATTGTTTTTTCTTTTTTAGTTTTTACTAAGATGATGGAGAAAATGACGGCCTTGTATTAAAAAAATAAACATTTCAAGCTTGGTTTTTTTTTTTTGCTTTTCTTATAATGTGAAAAGGAATAGGTACTCCTGCCGCAACAAAGAAAGTAAATGCATGTAATGAAAGTATTAATAAAATAAAACAAAAAATAAAGATTTTTGTAATAGTGTTGCATAAATATGATTTCTGATTTGATGTGTGCATAGAGTTCTGTTTTTATGAATCACTTGAAAATAAGTAATATTTAAGTTTGTGAAACTTTTCATGGCCGCATGGATGCCTTGAGATGACTTTTATGAACAAATAGAAGGGGGATTAATTCCAAAATAGCAGTAATCACAGCTTTCTATAAGCATCACCCCCTTTTCCTTAATAAATTTTAAGAAACAAGGAGTGGGAAAGTACTATCACGTTAAAAAAATTCGGAAGCTGGTCCGATAATAAGATCGACGATATTTTTTTCTTTATCAAAAATGGTAATATTTGATCATTTTATTATTATTTTTGAAAAGGTGGCACGACATAATAAAAAGCAAAACGAGAGAAATGAGGTTGCAATAGATTGACTTAAGTGTAATATATAAGTTTGATATGTGTTGGGTGAATACAAAGAAATAAAGAAATAAATAAATCAAAATTGAAGAGTTGAAGAGTTGAATGAGTTGGGGAATTAACGAAGAAAGACTAGTAATAGTGATCTATTTACAGACATGGTATGAAGGAGAAAATATATACAAAATGGCATATGAAAAAATATAAAAATGTTGTTTAAAGTGAAAAGTCATCTCGGTGTTGCTGAACGAAGACATCTAAATCCTTATCATCAACCCAGCATTCGTATTCAATAAGAGTCAGGAATGCTCGTTCCAGCTGGTGAATTTCTTCTAACGGGAAGAGACCACCACAGATTTCATAAAGTCGTCTGTTTGTTAAGGTGTTTGTCGTCCAGATGCTATCTTTTAAGAATTTGGATGCTAACAACAATGCACCAAGAAACATACGATGTGTTGTATCTAAATAAGAGGGGTAAGTTAAGTACACTTTGCATGAGCTAAAAAAGAAAGATTTCTTTCTTTCTTACCATCATTCCCTACTGCATGTTTTGGTAGGGCTACTTTAGCACGTTGTAAATAAATTAAAGCCACAAGAACAGTTCTACAATTGATGTTGGCTTGGTGGGTAATTTTTTTAACAAAAAAAACCAATTCTGGTAATGAACGTCCTTTTGCTAAACGACGAGTTGGTATCAAATCACATAGCATCATCGCAGTGAAATCTATTGTTGCATGTATATGTTAGCTAAATATACAAAACTAGAAAGCTGAAATGAGGATTTTTCTTTGTAATACCTATTAGTACGGAAGGTAGCAAACGGGATGGATGTGGTTTATTTACTTTTGATAAGTAGTGTGATCGATTAATAGTATTAATGTATGGTGGAGGTTGTTGAATCATATTAACATAAATTAAAATGAGTAATAGTCAAAAATCATGTAAAGTGAAAAGTAGTCGAGTGAGAAAAGAGAGAAAGAGATAAAAAAAATTATAAAAAGAAAAAGTACGGTGCTTTTATAGGTGTCAATTCCTGTGAAACACTCTCTCCTTTCGCTATTGTTATCGCCGTAAGTATAAAAATGCTTTTTGTTTTGTTTTTATTTTGAATCTCCTTTCCTCCTATCTGAACAATAGCATAGAGTTGCAGAAATATAATTAAGAACGCACAATTAACCTTATCCGCACTATGAATGTATAGACAATGTTATCTCTTCTTTGATAGTGCGGACCGCCATACATTCAATGTAGTCAGTTAGTGTCTGACCTCTCGTCTCAAGAATAAGTCATTGACAATGAAATGACAAGTTTCATCTAAAAAGGTAATAATTTTGAAGTGATGGATGTCGTATCAAATATTCGGGTGAACTTCATTTGGTAAAGACGTTCGAAGTTGTCGAACAGGATGAAGAATATGTGCGTTTTGGTGAAACTGAATTTGTTCACATGAGCAAATTAGTATTTTTGTGTGTTTATTTCATGTCTCGTGCGACTATCAACGTACGCTCTTCCGAAATAACCAAATTTGGCTTATCCGAGTTAATAACAAGCTTATGCACTTTTTATTTAATAGCCTTTTTATATTTCAGGAACGCAAGAGACTGTATTGAATGAAAACAAAGAAAACTATAGTATTAACATTTAGGTATTTGTATGGCTCACTATTGCTTAATTAGAGCGAAATAGGTTTTATATTGTAAAGTAATAAACTAGAGCAAAGCAAAGTACCCTTTTATTTTTCTTATATTTATATTTGCATGTATTTTTAATTTGTATAAAACTATCATAGAGTATATGTAAATAAAGCTTATATTTAAAAAATATTATTTACGACAAGGATTTGTTCTATAAACAGCTAAAGACACCGGTAAAAAGAAGAATAAGAAACAATCAGAGTAATCAGAATATCTTTAAAATTGACCTTTAACAGAATCATACTTTATAACTTTATTAATAACATGATTTATCATGTTTTGGAGTAAATATTTCACCAACAAGATGTGGGTTGGTACGTGTGATACAAATCGAAACTATTTATTTAAAAAAAGATAAGATAGAAATAAATCTGTTCTTATTAATCCCTTCTTGAAGCACCAAACACCGGTACGTGTATAGATATTTCTTTCTTATACTATATCTATGTATATTCTAATAAAAATTCGCTTACTCCTGTATCTACAAACATATCTCTATTATACAGATACACTATATTCTATTGCAAGGAGTACTGAGAGTTATTTAGGATTACAAGATGATATTTCTTTTCTTTCATGGAAATGGGTTGCACATGAAAATATTGCAAAGCGAGTCATAGGTCTCATAATAAAACTATTGTCAGGATAAATCCAAAATGCGGAATGCATTTGACAGCCCAGAATACTCTGAAGATCTAGAATAAAGTATTTGAACCCTCTTGTAACAGATACGACTCCGCTTCGGGTTTCCCAAATCTTGGCTTTGTACATTGCTAGCTTCACGACAGGATAGGCTTTGTTTTTATTTTAATTTTTATGGGTATTTCTCTTCTTCTTTTTTTCTTAAATCACAACATGGTTTTAGAAAAACAAAAATGTTAAGAATTTTAATTAATGTGATAATGTAGATTAAAGATAAAAGGAAACATACTTACAACCAAGTCCATACAAATAAGTGGGATCCACTTAACAACAATAATAACAAGAAAACATTCTGTTAGCAAAACATACTGCTACTATGAGATATGTTGGTCTTTTTTTTTTGGAACCATAATAAACACTTTAGTGCAACGATAGTTAGATAAACTAGCATCGACCGTTATTTTTCTTTTTAGAGAATAAAATAAAGGGGATGAATAGTGAGTATAGCTATGATAACAGTCTTATCACAAAATCAGATTGTAAATCCTAGAAAATCGGCATGGAGCCATAATAAAAGAGGATTGATGCTCGTTAATTCACGTTTAAAGGTATGTTTATTCGAGAACCATGATTTCAAAAAGTTAGCATGACCAATTAAACTTTATTCGACCGTATACAAATAATTGATGTCTTCAAATACCAAGGACAAGAGAACAGAATACTATACAAATATAAACACATTTTAAATTCCATAAAGAGAACTAGAGCCTTTAATAACGTATTTTTTGGCAATTAAAAGATTAAAGTAGCGAAGAAGAGAGTTCATTGTTAATTTTATTTAGTCAATTTAAAATTACACTTAAGAAAACGTTCTTAAAGATTGATCTTTATTATAAGGTACCAATGGCAGACCAAACGCGAATGAGGTTATCGGAATGACCAGAGTAGAGTGTGGCACCATCAGAGCTCCAGGCAAGAGAGAGACATTGAACATCAGAATCAAGAGAACCAGTAGGACTCAAAATTTGCAAGACATCGATCAATTCCTTGGTTTCAAGATCCCAAACCTTAATTCTATCACCTGTAGCGACACAAAGCCAGAAGCGGTTGGGAGAAAAGGCCAAAGAGTATACTTCTTTACCAGCATCAATAGAATACAAATGCTTGGCATCATTCAAGTCCCACAACATAACAGAACCATCCTTTCCGGCAGAAGCACACATACTTCCATCAGGAGAAATAGCGACAGTGTTCAAATAGCCATTGTGACCGATAAAGTTTGTTCTCAGCTTCATCTTGGTAAGGTCCCATACCTTGACCAATTTATCCCAGCCACAAGAAACGATTAATGGAGCAGCAGGGTTTGGTGAAAATCTGACGCAAGAAACCCATTCGGAGTGATTATCATCAGTAATGTTGTATTTACATTCTCCTAAAGTATTCCACATCTTGATTGTTTTGTCGCGAGAACCTGAAACAATTTGTCTGTTGTCCGGAGAGAAAGCGACAGATAAAATATCCTTGGTGTGACCAACAAAGCGACGAGTTGATTTTCCAGTGTTCAAATCCCAAAGGCGAAGTGTACAATCCCAAGAGGCTGATAAGGCGAATTGTCCATCGGAAGAAAGTGCAACATCTTCAATAATGTGGTTGTGACCAACCAACGCTTTGCGAGGTACACCATAGTTGATTTCATCCCTTCACAATTTTATACAAAAAAGGCGGGCCATCGTGAGTAATTTTTTAATAAGTAAAAAATGACATTCACTTCAACTGTTAAAGGCGTATTCAAAAAATGAATGCAAAAACGCTTTAAAGAAGAGCTACTCTGCCTGTAAAAATGAAAAATAAAAAATAAAAATAAAATTAAGGTTTACCTAATTCGGTAGGCAAACCCCTTTGTTAATTTCTTTTATTTTCTTTTCTTACTTCACCTTATTTCATTTTTTTTTTGTCCGAACCTTGTAATATGCCAGACAAGAATAGTCTTGTCTAGTTATATTACAGCAATGGCAAAAAAAAGGGAAACGTGTATATTAGTGGTAGCTCATAGCTCATCTTAATATATTGAACTCACCGCGAGAAGCTGATACAACCATGTCAGGAACTTCGGAAGAAGTAACAATAGAAGTGACTACATAGGTGAAGCGTAAATATCGCTGTCGGGTATATATGAAAATATGATAATATACCCCATCCATTATGGCCTATTTCAAGTGATAATTAGTATATGAACATCCATCCGTCACTTAATATTCCTAATTTTACCTTCAAGTTCGCTACGAATAGTGAAATGTCCGTTATTGCTCATTGGTGATATTTGAGAAGAAAGAAGCTATGATGGTTTCATCATTGAGAAGACCTGTTATTATTGTTGTCCGACGGTGTGCAAAATGATCCGGACCGGACCTTGATCTAACGGACCCTCTAGAACCATTTTTATTCATGCCAATGTCAAAACCAATAGAAATTCAGATACTCTCAGAAAGTTCGAATGACATATTATAATGCAAAAAAACTATGGAATTCTGACTTTCTTTCTAGCGTTTATATATAAATATACCCCACTTGTTCAAGAAAAATAATTTTATTTATCATTACTCTTATCATTTAATTATGCAATCAATTTCGCCTATTATTGTTGTTGAAGATACTCTCCATGGACCTATCTCCACAACAGGTATGAGTTATTTTATATTTGTATGCGTCAAATATCGTAAAAATAGATAAGGAAAGTCAAATCAAACAATTAAACTAATTACGCATATTTAAACAGATGACATACTATCACAACTATCTCTACTATGCTATAGTCCAAATTTAAAAGGAATTCATCTGGATCAATTTATGCAAATGACGGACGAAAGAGACTTTAAGCAATATGGTATCAAAAAAACTAAGCATTTGCGAAAACTGTCAGCATGTGCCGATTCCATCCGTAGAACCTCTCTCTCATCTATCTCGTCATCTTCGTCAAATGATGATGATTATGATGATGATGATCACGTTGTTGGATTAACAAATATACCGCTTTCCAAATTCAGGCAATACTATGATAGCGTTGCTAAACAAATTAATTTAATACCAAAATGGCCCAATTCTCAAGTGAATTTATTGCCACCTCGATACTCGGCATCTATAAGACCACCTCCACGGCGATCTTCAGTTCCTTTGGCTTCTTCTCCCCCAAACTATAGATGTTTTAGCAGAGACGAAAGGCGACATTCTCATAGCGAAAGCATGGCTCCTGCAAAGACAGTAACAGGAAATAACGAACTTGAGTCATTACCAAACTATATATGCACGGTACAAAAAATAGGTCAAGCATCTGTTAAGTGCGAATTTACTTCCCCAGGAACGAGACCATTACGACGTCAATGGAGGTAAGAAAACTTTATATTAAAACTAAATGTAATAAAAGCTTGCATAAAATACTAATAATAAAAAATTAGAAAGATTCAAATGGAATTGTCCGGCACGTTGTTAAAGTTGTTTGAAATTAAATCCAACAACCAGCTTGGTACCCAAAAATACCCAATGCTTTTGGCCTTTTCTCCCGAACAAAAATTAAAGAAAACACTATACATGTCTCTCTCTTTAGCCAATGCCTCTGTTTCTGTTGCCTCGGATTACACTAAAAAGCACAACGTATTTAGACTGGCGATAGACCAAGGCCCTACATTATTGATTCACGTCCAGACAAATGCGGAAGTTTCCTCATGGATGGAAAAAATCACTGCAGGTAAATATTTTACTTTTCACCATTATGCTTTAATGAGATTATTGTCATACCTATTCCTGGGGTTTTATCAAATGTGCAAATATCTAATTAACCTCTCCATCTTTTTTTAAGGCTCCAACATATGTGAGGATTTGGCGTATCGTCGGATGCCCAATTTTTTCCCAACCATGATAGAACCATATGCTGGATGGAATTCTGAGATATCACGAGATACTCTAGATTTATTCGAGTACAATGCAGCAGAAGATAGAAGAAGAAGAGAAAGTGAACCTGATGTTCTTATCTAAGTTATGTTCTAAAAAGAAAGAAAATGGAATGGATTTGATATACCTCGGAATATCCCACTTATCCTCAATGCCAGTAAATTAAATATAATTCCATTCCTTACTTCTTGGTATCTTTGTTTATTTAACCACTCGTTTTATGTGATCTAAGCCTTAATGTGAACTCAAATATGATTTATCAATGTTATGCCATATATATGCTATTATTATCAATGTAAATCGAAAACCACAGGTGGATTATTAACATTCATAAAACTATATTCATCCTTGAATATTTGACCGAAGGGATACATGCTGGTAGCTCTGCTAGTTTTTGACAGTATCATTGGCTTTCCTAAACTATTTGCAATATTTTCTAGGGCGTTAACGCATGCTTTCTTTTTTACGATAGTATAATTCCGCCATTTCCAAGCCTCTTCATAACTAAACATATTTTTTTATCTTTACCCTCATATTTTATTATTTATGTGAATGTATACCTCTATTGTAATAAAATATAATAATGACATACTCTTATACCAAAACAACTTAGCCTTGTCAACATTCCAAGGTGCCAACAACTTCTTTCATCTTAAAAGTTGTTTTGTTTGTTTTTTAGTTTCATATACGTGTATATGAAATCATTATGGTTATCAGAAATAAAAAGCTAATAAATGACATCACTTTAATTCATCTTTAATAGTTTATGCTGGTATTCGATATTTGTGCTGCCTTATATCAGGAAAGTTTGTCCTGGAAAGAAATCAATTCGACTTAATAGTAAAGGTGAAATCGCTAATTTAAATCCCTAATTTTATTCTGGTAGAACATGCCCCCCCTCTCTCTTTCTTAAGCCGATAAGAAAAACTGTAGAGTTGCTTTAGATCTACATATTACTTCATTGAGAACGCCAATCTTATTTTCTTTTTCATCATATTTTGCTGTACTGAGAAAATGAAAAAATCAACAAAATGATAAGAAAGTATTTTTAAAAAAGGAATATTTTTTCAAATAGTTGTTTCATCAAAATTGTCTCACAAAAATGACAATGGTCTTTTCTTTCTTTCAGTAAAGATAATAATACTACTTTTTTTAATGAGATCTCATATTTATTTCAAATAAGAATGTCCCCTTTATGAAATAAATCGAAATCCCCAAGACATTCACTGGAACCAACATAAAGACTGCATGATTTTTTTCCGTCATGTGAGAATAAAAAGACTCATGAGTTTCGTGTTTATGATTTTTCTCCCCGACTTTTTTTTTTTTTTAAAAAAAAGATGGAGTTAAAATTGCCCCAAAATAAGTACTGATTCTACAAAACAATTGAAATAATAAGTAAAAAAAAATAAGATATTACAAAAGTATGAAAAGTGTAGATTGCAAATGTTTTTTTGTTATTTTTTTTCGATTATAAAACTTAATAAAAACCACGCTGGTTTACTGGTTCACATAAAAATTACCAGAAAAAGATTTTTTAAAAATTTTTGTTATAAAAGTTGCGCCATCCCCCATTTTATTCCTTTTCTTTTTTTCTTGTTTTTTTTTCATCCCCCATTTTATTATCAATAAAAACCCAACAAGTATGTCCACTGAAGTAAGTGCAAAAGCTACAACTACCAAGAAAGCACCCGAGCACCCTACTGTAAGTATATATGATTTTCCGTATTTGATTACTTTTTTTTTCTCACTACCATTTATTTATTATTAGTATGAGCAGATGATTATCTGTAAGAAAATTTATTTTTAAAGAAGATAATTGAATACCATTGTTGCAGCTCACTACTAACTATTTTCATTCCTAACAAAGCTGCCATTCTTTCTTTGAAGGAACGTAAGGGTAGCTCCCGCCCAGCAGTAAAGAAATATATTCTTGCTAATAACAAGGTTACCGCTGGCTCTCACTTTGATTCTCAAATTTCTGGTGCCATTAAACGTGGTGTTGCAAAGAATGTCTTCACTCTCCCCAAAGGTAAGCCATAAAGGAAATAATTAAAAAGAGTATTGCTTTTTCTTGAGGAGGATAAAGGTTTAAAGGAGAGGGAATGAGAAAGATAAAAAAAATGATTTTTTTCTTGAATAAAAAAAAGGACCGGAGTAAACTCATTTTTTTTTTAAATCCAAAGGTAACTCTGGTACTATCAAGTTAGTTAAGACAGAAAAGAAGAAGCCTGTTGAGAAGAAGGAAGGTGTTACCAAGAAGGCTGCTCCCGTCAAGAAGGCTGCTCCCGCCAAGAAGGCTGCTCCCGCCAAAAAAGAGACAGTTGCTAAGAAGGCTGCCCCTGCTAAGAAAGCCGCTACCAAGAAGGAAGCTGCTCCCAAGAAGGCTGCTACTAAGAAAGCACCTGCTAAGAAGGCTGCTGCTAAGAAGGAGGAAGAACCTGCCGCTGAGGCTGCTACTACTCCTGAAGAAGCTTCTACCGAAGAACCTGTAGCTGAAGAGAAGGAAACAAAAAAAGCTGCTCCTAAGAAGGCTGCTCCTAAGAAGGCCGCCCCCAAGAAAGCTGCTCCTGCTAAGAAGGCCGCTCCCAAGAAGGCTGCCCCTGCTAAGAAAGCTGCTCCTGCTAAGAAGGCTGCTCCAACCAAGAAGGCAACCATTGAAAAGGCAAATGTAAAGGCTCCAAAGAAAGCCGCCGCTCCTGCAAAGAAGGGAACTGCTAAGAAGGCTGCCGCTAAGAAGGCCTAAATATAACTATTTATTCCCCTCTTCTATTTTAATAATTCGTTTCATTGTACAGGTTTTCATTTTTTAAAAAAAAATGATTTGAAAAGAAAAACAAAAACTAATAAAACAAAGTTGGCATAAGATTGTGTATCATCGTACAGAAACTTTTTTTTTTTTATAAAAAACAAAATACAAAAACTTGCACGCGCATTTTCTGCTGAGTTTTAATTAAATTGCAAAAAAAGGGCAACG
>VCJC01002488.1:7332-19362 GCA_024140195.1 Backusella luteola | reverse complement strand
GTTTATAATACGTTCTTAAAACTATTTTTGTTGCCAAAAAAAAAAAAAAGGGATGATTTGTTAGGGATCATAGCTTCACTTGTAAACCATTCTTTTGTTTTTCTGGAAGACGCCTTTGATTTACTCTTTTTTTTTCCCTTCATTTTGTTTAACCTTACCTGGTTGCATGTGTTTATCAACAATCGTTTTCTGTACTTCTTTGACCAAATTTGAATAAACCAGGATCTCTTGTTCAGATCTTGTACCACTTTGTTTCATTTTTTTGACCGTTTTTTCCAAAAAAGTCTGATCACCTGTTATGAAGCCTTCAACATATTTATCCTTGATAATAAATCGATCCTTAAGATCACCCCTATTTTCATCCTCTAAAGTACGTCGTTCAACTGAAATGGAGCGGTTTCCATTTACAGAACCATACCATCTTAGACGAATGATCTGCGAAGCAGGCGCCGATTCAACTCTCGACGAATAACTGTCCATATCACTATCGTCCAGATACAGTGAGGAAATGGGAGGATCAATGTCATCCTTGTCACTTGCTTTATCGTTTTCTTTATATATGAGCGCTGGTAAATGACGAAGAACCGACGTTTTTAATTCTAGTACATCATCCGTATGCACAAAGAACCTCTTGATTAATGTGCGGCTTGAATCGATACCAACCTCGGGCACATCTTGGGGTCGAAAACTAGCAGGTCTAAATGACATGGTTCTACCACCACCTCTTGCTTGATTAAATAGCGACGATAACTTGATTAATAGTTGCTCGTTATCCTCCTTCCAAAATGGACACTGATTTAAACGGACCATAAACATAGGACGCAAAATGTAATCAGTATGACGATCATGCTTTTTTACTATTTTTAGAAAGCCGGTATAATTGAAACGGATGAATCTTTCAAGTCGATTGATATCATCCGCAATGTTATTGATCTTGGATTGAAGTTGAGCAAGTTCATTGGCGCTATCCTGGCTAGGTATTTGAGTTGAAATGGCGGTTTCACAGTTATCGACTTCTTCTTGGATTCGGTTCATCGTAGCTTTATGAAATGCATAAACCTTTTTTTTTTTTTTCAATAAAGACAATTAGCAAAAATTTATATCAAATATGTGTATTATTGTAGTTGTCGTAATACTTTTTCTAAATTACTATCAAGCATTTCAACAAACTCTGTCTCGTCTTTGTCGGTGAATGCTTGGTCTTTCTCGGCTTTTCTAAGTTTCTTCTTCAATAAATCATAGTCAATGTAATAGGACTGCCACTCCGGGATAATTGCATCTTTTAAATGACTCCCAAACTTCATTTTGGTTACTGGTTTCTGTTTTACTTTTTAGAAAGAAAGTATATCAAACAAGTTGAAAGAAAAAAAAAGAAAAAGAATAAACGAAAAATGTGGTCTGGCCTCAGTTTTCAATCATAATTGAAACTTTGATAAAAATTAAAGCGGAATTTATTTTAAAAAAAAATATCCTACGTGTCTTTTTTTACGTCAAGTTGCTTAGTCGTTTGATCGACTTTAATGATGTGATCAATGCTTGGCTCTTTAAAAAAAATCAAGTAAGAGGAAGCATATGAAAAAAATGTTACACCAACTCCTTTTTTTTGAGGGCAGTTTAAGCGCGCACGCCCAAAAAAAGAATAGCCAATTAAAATGAGTGATAGCAGTCTTTTTATTTTAACACCGTGTGACTTGCGGTGCAAAAACATTCCGTGTAACAAATGGAAGCCCATTCATTTTAAAAAGCTTGATGCACGTTTTTTCTTCAAGACAATTGATTTGACTAACAAAATCCTTTTGTTGCCGTCAGCCTTTTTTTTTTTTTTGGTCCTTATTTTTTTTGTGCTGTATTTTTTCAAGAACTTTTATATAATTTTTTTTACCCCTCAGCCCTTAATGAAGCTTTATTACCCTTTTAAAAGTGTTGAGAAACAAAACTTCTTTATTGTTTTCTCTTGTCGTTTTTTCACTTTTAAACAATAAAAATACTAATAAAAAAAATCGGTTAAAATAAAGCAACAATAAAACAAAATCATGGACCACCTTCCTAATTATCAGTTGGATGAAATATCTTTGTTAAGGAACCTATCTGAACATCAATCAACTTATGATGGTACTACTCAGCAACATCACCACCACCACAATCATAATCCACAACAACAACATCATCAAATCAATGCTTCTTCCTCAGTTATAGCTACTACAACTTCTACTACTATGCCTACATCCGGAGCAGCAGCTACTAGTAATAGTGCTGCTGCATTCGGTCAGTTCCATGGAAACATTGATATGCTTTTTCAGCAAAACGCAAACGGCTCCCCTCATATGAACTCTTACTTTCCAATTAGCTCAAAGCGTTCATCACAGCAACAGATACATCAGGATATGTCTCCACATTACCAAGCTGTATCGACTTCTACCCCTCAAAACGACTGCTTTGAGCAAGAGGTAATTATTATTCCATCATTTTCACCCTCACCTATACCTTCTTTAGAGAGCCTTATGTATATATAACATCGTTCAAAAGCAATAACAATAACAATATATAGGATATACTTACACCACTTATATCACCAGCAATCACACCATCCCATAATTATCGTCAGCAAGTACATCAAAAAAATCCACATCATCCAATGGGGAATGATATCAATTTCTCTCCATTATCTTCTCCTGCAATGCTACCTCACGAGAACCACATAAATGGGAGGGTGGTTAGCAACAACTCACTTTATCAGGAGCAGCAGCAGCAGCAGCAGCAATCACTGGACGAAATGTCAGCTAATCAGATATGTGAACAGTATGAACAGCTTGAACAAGCAAAGATCCTGATCACTCAAAAGTTGACTGAACTACAAAAATCACAGTATGATTACAACTTTAATGATCGAAATATGCCATATCAGAGAAATGATACAAATGATCTTGTTGGATCAAAGGCAGACACTTTTGTTGACGAATTAGGTAAGAATCATGATTTATTTTTATATATCATTGCAGCAAGTTAATTTATCTATTTTTACCTTTTATTATGTTCAATATTATGCTATAGACACTTCAACCTTTTTGAAGAACAATCATGTGCAGCTACCGCAAGATCAACTGGATCAACAAGATCAAATGAAGCGAAACCAAATCACCCCGATCTATTCCACACATGTGGAGCCAGCAACGCCTGCATCACTAATGAATATGAAACGGGGCAGTGTTAGATCCAATCAATCAAGATCCCGATCCCCTCCCACGACTATGGCAGCAAAAGGTAAAGAAACATTAGCTCCATCACTACGTTCAAGAATGGCCAATAAAAAAAAGCCTCCAATTGCAAGTAGCAATAGCCACAACAAAAAGCCAAGACGAGAATATCAAGAGGTTGCTCCTTCAAATAGTCATATATCTCCTCGAGCTTTGAAGCCACTTTTAATCAGTCCCACATTAAACCCAAACCCACGTCAAAGTGCACCTCCAACTATCAACAATAATTCATCTAGTATTGAAGATGCAGAACGGATTCTTGCCACAAGATCAAATTATCAAAACCTAATGGAAGGTAAAGCCGCAGCACTTGGAATTGCATTTAACTCCCAAATCAAGTCTGGGTTGGAAGTTCGGCGTACTGCACACAAGGCTGCCGAGCAAAAGAGACGTGACTCATTGAAAGAGTGGTTTGATCGACTTCGAAGAGAAGTAGAAGAAGGCTATGTAAAACAACAGTCGAATCTGATGTCCAGAGTCATCAAAGCCCAAGAGCTCGAAAAGAAAAGCTCTGCGACGCCTCGAAAGAGAGCCAACTCCTCAACAGATGTAGATGAGGATACAACTGCTGCTGATCCCAACACAATGAAACCTCTCTCAAAAGTGCTCTTACTACAGTATGCCTACGAATATATCACCTCGCTGAAGGAAACTATTTCCGAGAAAGATCTTACTATCGCGCAATTGAAGAAAGAGAATGAAACACAGGATGAGATGGTCGATGATTAACTTAGTTCTTTAACTGTATGTTTATACCTTAATTTGTTTATATCATCATTCGTTTGCTTCTATGGTATCCATGCTGCTCCTCCCCCTTTTTTTAACTCCATGATCATCTTTTATATGTTTAATATCCACGCCACGCCACCTCATTTTATTTCATATATGTTTTTACTTGCGTTTATGTTTTTTTCTCCTTTTATAATTTTTATATATATATATTTGTTCTAATGAAACAATCCAAGCCCTTCTATTATATAGAATAACTTTTATTTATGCCTTATTCACAAATAAAATAACTATACCTGATTAAAATTCGTAATGAATATCTACCTCGAACGTTCGCAACATCTTGTTCTAGTCTACTATTGTTTTCTAAAGTTAATTATCGCATAGAAAAAAAAAAAGCTTCCTTAAAAGCAATTTTATAGAGAGGCCAAAAAAGAAGTTGATATTGGCTTTGGCTGAAATATACAATACTACATTCTATATGTACTTGGTTACTAGTTTTTTATCCGTATATATCCAAGGTTGCAAAGATACAGCTTTTATGCATATTCTGCTTCTAGATTTGTCTTGTAAAACAAAACACTTGCGATTTAGATTTTTGCAATGTCTTACATAATAATTAGTTCAGGGCCCGCGCGCATTTTGGGCTAATTACGGCTGAAGTATAGACATAGCCCATACTTTAGTACCTTTCAACGAGTAATTATATAATAACACCTTGTACTTTTTCCATATATCTACCATCAAGCTTCTCTTTATTATTTCGGTCATGGAAAAAAGATTAGCTTACTTTATAGTTTATCTCTTGCTGTTTTGTCATACTTGTTTTAATGCTGTGACTACGTTTTTGACATGTTTTGCCCTTTTCCAGCAGCCTAATTTTTTATTATTTACTTTTTGCTTCATTCTGCTTAGTTCTTTTTTCTCTTTAGCTTTACGTTCTTCCTCTGTAATAGTTACATTTACAAGACAAAAACGTTTTTACTTTTTGTTTTCATATTATCTCGAGATATAACAACAACACTATAAAAGACGACGTTAGAGGATGCAAAGCGCATTTAGGCATCATTCAGGTTATTCAAGTGATGCTCAACATTATCGTGATAGCAGGAAGCGTATACCGTTACACCTCGAAAGACAAGTAGAAGACGACCTTAGTGTGTTTATGCTGGAGTTATTTCAGGTACTAAAGTGGCTGTAATAGCAATACTCGTCGGTGTATTAATGATAGTGTTAATAGGACCTATTACCAAGTAGGGACAGTCATCAAAAACGTATTCAGCTCACGAAAAAGATTGAACGAATTTTGCATAACGAATGGCCAGACTATAATATGCAAGTGTACATTTTCGGGTTAGTTTGGTTGCATTTGTCAATATATACTTGTTGTTTAATGCCCCTTCTTCATTTACTTGATAAGATCCTCTGTAAATAACCTTGGTACAAGTAACTCTGATGTCGATTTATGCATTACGGCCCCTTGTGTTGGGTTTCCGGATGTTAAGGTATTAGCGACTTTATTTCAAAGTTGTAAGTTGCCACTGTTATACTATTTAATATATTACAATATTAAATGACTCTCTCTCTTTTAGATAATATGCGAAGTATAGTGTGTGTTCCTGGCGCAAAGGTTCCCATTGTTCGTTTTTTTGATCCCGAGTTGTAAGTTTTGTTATCGATATAAATTCATATCTCGGTTTATTTACATGTTAAACCAATCTACATCTATAGCCAACTTGCTTGTGATATAAACATAAACAATACGATCGCATTGGAAAACACAAAGATGGTAAAGACATATGTGGCATTGGACCATCGTATACGGCCCTTAATCATGATTATAAAACATTGGACAAAACAACGCGATTTAAACAATGCAGGTACTGAAACCAAGTTATTATTATTCGATGAATGTATAAAAGGCTAAAACATCACTCTCTAAAAAGCTTATGGCGGTACGCTATCATCTTATGCATGGACATGTATGATTATCAACTTTTTACAGACACGTTCACCACCAATACTGCCGTCGCTTCATGGCGGGCGGGAGCGATTTAGTGAGGATGTTGATCGATTTTATGAATATGGCAGCAAAAATAAGGAAACACTTGGAGGTTTACTTTTTGCATTCTTTCGAAAATTTGCGATTGAGTTTGATTATGATACGCAGGTATTATCGGTGCACCAGGGTAAAATATTGCCAAAGAGTGAAAAGGGCTGGGATATTGGACGCAATAGCATCTGCTTATGTGTGGAGGAACCGTTTAGCTTGACACGAAATTTGGGAAATTCCGCTGATCCCGCATCTGTACGTGGAATTAGAACCGAGTGCCACCGGGTCATTAGTCTTTTAATATGGGAGAAGACTGGATTCAGTCATTTATTCGACCCTTACTTTTCAATGCGGTTTTCCTCGTATCAGCGTCAACATATGCAACCACCGTTATTACAACAAACTGTTTTCTATAATACCCCGATTTATAACAGTATCAATCATCCTTTTGTATATCCAAATAGTAATAGTAGTAATAATAACAATAACTTAAATCACCGTTACCAACAACAGCAACGCCGTCAGCAGCAGCAGCAGCAGCAACAAGCACCTTATGGAAATTATATAGTTTCACCACACCAAAATACGCTAATAGATATCAACCATGAAGGAAACTACCACAATATACCATCTACACTTTTAGCTATGCTAAATTTAACCGATAATTACTCCCACGACCACTCTGTAGATAGCATTTTTGCAAGGTATCATCGTGAGGTCCTTGAAGATAATGATAGAAGAAGACCATCATCATCATCAACATCGTCATCTAAAAACATAAAAAAAAAAGTCAATGCTGTTCCTGATGATTGGCCAATGCTAAAAGATGAATATTCCAAAGGCGATATTAATGATGAAGACGTAAATAGAAAAACGGAGAAAAAGAAAAATAAACCCACTCAAGAGCAACATCCTCAAAAAACACAGAATAAAAAGCTGTACAATCAGCAAATAAAAAATCAAAATCACCAAAATCAAAATCAAAACCAAAAGCAAGAGAAATCAGCGAATAAGGACGATAAGCAGCCTCAGCATGAAAAACAAAGCCAGAATCAAAAACAAGATAAAACAAATCATTCTTCGAGTGGCCGGCATCGTCGTTGGTCAGTGTCAAAACGAAAACATCAGCAAGAACAAAAGGATCATAAGCAACAGTCAACTCCTACTACTGCTGCTGTTGTAGCAACAGTTGATGTATCTACTAAGCAACAGTCACCAGAAACTACCGAAAATGACCATTCAACAGTCGAAAACAATTCCACTACAAAGCATAAAAACCATAGAAAAAAGAACAAACATAAACGACGTAGACAAAAATCAAACTCTAATGAGCTGGAAAAAAAGGTGTAAACAAAGAAATATATTTGTAGATAGAGAATCTTAAAACTCCCCCACTTAACTTTATATGTGTATATGTAATACCCCTTACCCTTCAGATTTTACAAAGAATCTTTTTTTTTTTTAAGATTATCCTTTCCCTTCCTCTTTCTTCTTTAAATAACAAAAAGTTGAAATTAATAGATGTATATTTTAAGTCTAATTAAATAGTCTTGAATTCAGATGAATGGTACCAACATTGCTGTAATCCCTGTCAATGATCTTCTAATGTATTGTGAAACAATTACCATCGCTGCAACTGCCTAGATATAGTAATATATTATCATCTATAATTATATTCTAAAGAGGTTTGGCAAATGAAACATCCAAAATCGCATACAAACCATCAGAATTTATGCAAGAAATACATAGTCATACTTAAAATTACTGGTAGTCAATGTACTCCACTAAAATTTTAAAAACTTGATAATCTTTACTATGCTATAAAATAACTCGAAGAGTAAAGAAGAGCACGAACAAAAATGAAAAATATTGGAGAAGCTGGGCGTCGATCCCAGTGCCTCTCACATGCTAAGCGAGCGCTCTACCATTTGAGCTACATCCCCATGATATATCCTTTAAAAATATCTATAAATTTAATTTATAATAAATCACGTGATTATCACGTGACCAAAATTGTGGCATAAAGATGAATATTTGCATGCTCTATTTGAACAAATATGAAGACCAACAGGTAAAAAACAATTAAACGATAGATTAATACTGGAACAAAAAGTAAAACTCGATGAAATTTAGCATTTTTCGGGGAAGGTTATGACTAAAAAACTAGTAGCATTTGGCTATTTAAGGTGGACATGGAAAATCAGGTATTGATATAAACAGACATCCTTTATATTTCTACCCCTTTTAAATAAGATAGAGTTGATGGCTATAAAAAAAATAAGAACAGTTCTTATAATTCAGTTATTATTATAAACATGTTGATATTACTATTATCATTGATCAGGAATCAAAATATATCGAATCAGTCAGATCAATGCTGTCAAAATTGAATTAGTCTCCACCTTGAAGTAAGTAGTGGGATGCACAATGATAATATTCATCAAAAAACTGATTCTTTTTTGTATAAGTGGCTCGACTCGGATTGAGTGACTCAATAGCATTTTTCAAGTTTGTTTTATGAAGTTTGCAAAAGTGATAAAGAAAACCTCTTATTGGGATTGCCATAGCTGGAATATTCACTAAAGTAAGTTCATTATTCTAATTATTCTAGAGTGTCTCTTCAAGTCATCACCTAAACTTGTAGGCTCTAATTCATTCAAGTTGGGTCGGATCATTTTGGTTGAAACCAACCAACCCAACCCAGTCGTAATGCATGATTGAAACTCCACGTATTATTTTTTTTTCCCTTTTTCTCTGCTCAGCTCTTCATTATAAAACTTTTCTTGTTTGATCATCGACATGAAATCAGTAAGATTAAACCTTTCGTTATTGCTAGCCCAACTGCTCTTACTTATTGTAGTTGTTAGCCACTTTTTGTTATAGGTGGACTTGCGCTTGATATCACGGCAACCACAGCAAAGACCGCGGCGACTTCTATTTTACACACGTCTACACCTGGAAGCGTGAGACAGTCTCTAGGTGGCGTTGGCCGTAATGTTGCAGAGGCGGCCTTTCGCACAGGTGGAAATGTGCATTTAGTTTCAACTATTGGAGACGATCTGTCCGGCGAGGCTGTCTTGCAAGGCATGCGCTCTATTGGCATGGTAACAAGGAATTAATTACTAAAGTGACGAATGCTTATGCATAGCTTTGTAGAGTACTGAATATATACAGATAATAAAAGGCCAGCCAACAGCTGTAAGTACAACGAGAATGGACGGAGAATTATCAGTGCAATAAATAAATAATTAATGATTAATGGTTATAATAATAATACAGGTATACAATGCACTTCACTCAAATGATGGTCAACTCGTTGCGGCTGTTGCTGACATGAATATATTTGAACAAATGAACGAGTCAAAGGTATTAAATAGGACTAGAAAAAAAGAAGAGAAAGAGAGAGAAGTCTAAGCTTTTGTTGTAAAAACAGGTGCTGGAGCTCTTGGACAAAGAAAGACCAAAGCTTATATGTTTTGACGGAAATATCACTGGTGATTTGATGAAGAGTATAACGGAAAAGTGTTCTGATCTACGCATACCAGGTTGGGAAGAACACAGATTATATATGATTTTTTTATTTTATGTACTGACGGGGAAATGAATAGCCTTTTTTGAACCAACATCAGTTCCAAAATCGTTAAGGTTATTTGATCATGCAGAAACAGTGTTATCCAAGTCAGTGAAATTCATTTCGCCAAATCAGTATGAATTAGAAGCAATGTGCGATACTATTCGATCAAATCCAGCGCTATCAACCAGCAATATAACTGATAGAGTCGATCATCTATTGAAGAGCATAAGTGCGTTTACACATATAGAATCGGATAAATAGATTAACATTAAAAATTAATAGAGGCACCAAGATTAGCGCACGATACGCTCCCAGAGTCACTCTTCTTGGCCAACTTTATTCCAAACATTGTCACCAAACTAGGCGAAGATGGTTGTTTGTATGTTGGTAAGCATAATAACCACAAAGAAGCGGTGGTTGAATATTTCCCCCCAGAGTTAATTGAAGCCAGCGAGATTAAAAGTGTGACAGGAGCTGGTGATTGGTAAGTTACTTTATATTTTATTTATTTTGACTAATGATCAAATGCCTTCTAGCTTTGTTGGTACTTTAATATCAAATCTACAAAAGCACTCGGTTGGTTTATCGCATAATACATTGAGACAGGTTATTCACAAAGCACAGCAAGCATCGATTAGAACATTAAAGTCTGAAAAGGCTGTTAGTCTAGAGATAGGCCATGACCTTTTGGTTTAATAAATAAATAAATATAAAAGCCCACCCCTGATCAAAAGTGTTGAAAATCATAATGTTTTAGCCGCTTTTTCTCACTTGTGACTGAGTTTTATTTCATCCGGGGGTTTCTTGTCTAATAAATAGACCATTAGAGTCCAACCACCCCGCGTTTTTCCTTCTTTTTTCTTCTTGTTTAGATTAAACAAATATCAAATAAAAACAATGTTTGCCACCACCCGTCTCTTCACCTCTGTTGCCGCTAAGCGTGCTTTCTCTACCTCTGCTGCTAACCTCTCCAAGGTTGCCGTTCTTGGTGCTGCCGGTGGTATTGGTCAACCTTTGTCCTTGTTGTTGAAGGAAAACCCCCACGTCACTCACTTGTCCCTTTATGATATTGTTAACACTCCTGGTGTCGCTGCCGATATTGGTCACATCAACACCAACTCCAAGGTCACTGGTCACACCGCTGAGAACGACGGCTTGAAGGCTGCTCTTGAGGGTGCTCATGTCGTTGTCATTCCTGCTGGTGTCCCCCGTAAGCCTGGTATGACTCGTGATGATCTCTTCAACACCAACGCTTCCATTGTCCGTGACCTTGCTGCTGCTTCTGCCAAGTAAGTATTATTGTTAAAAGAGAGAAGGGGAAAAATGACGCGAGTTGGGGGGGGGTATGAAAATAACAAAAAAGAGTGAGTGAGAAAAATAAACAAAGTACCAAAAGGAAATGGGCTGTGTGGAGAGTATAAATATATATATATATATTAACGTGCTTCTTTACTTTAGGTACTGCCCCGACGCTCACTTCCTCATCATCTCTAACCCTGTCAACTCCACTGTCCCCATCTTTGCCGAGACCATGAAGAAGGCTGGTGTCTTCAACCCCAAGCGTCTCTATGGTGTCACCACCCTTGATGTTGTCCGTGCCTCTCGTTTCGTCTCTGAGGTCAAGGGCTCCGACCCCAAGGATGTCAAGGTCACCGTCATTGGTGGTCACTCTGGCGTCACCATCGTCCCCCTCTTGTCCCAAACCGGTCTTGATTTCACCAAGGAAGAATTAGATGCCTTGACTCACCGTATCCAATTCGGTGGTGATGAAGTTGTCCAGGCCAAGAACGGTACTGGTTCCGCTACCTTGTCCATGGCCTATGCTGGTGCCCGTATGGCCAACGCTGTCCTTGAGGCTACTGTTGGTGGTAAGAAGGGTGTCATTGAGCCTTCATTCGTCCAGTCCGACATCGTTGATGGTTGCGAATTCTTCTCCACCAACGTTGAGCTCGGTCCTGAGGGCGTTGAGAAGATCCACCCTATTGGTGAAATCTCTGACTACGAAAAGGAACTTATTGCCAAGGCTGTTCCCGAATTGCAAAAGAACATCACCAAGGGTAACAACTTTGCCTAAATGCTCTCTCCCCTCTTCTAAATTAATTTCTTTGTCTGTATAAAATATAATAAAAAGAATTACTTGTTTTGTAAAATATATCATTATGATTTACTGCCGTTTGCTAATTTATGATGATGCAAGTGAACACAGATTAAATCTGATAACAAGGATATAAGAGGGATGTGATACAAGGTTAATTATCATTGATAATAGAGTTTTATCTTTATTCAGGGTTGGTTTCCATTTTTAGTTTGGAAAGGTGACAAATATTCCCCCTTTTTTCAACTTGAAAGAGAAAGAGGCGATATTCAAATAAAAAATAAAAACAACAACTTAATCTGAGGTAGGCCGAATACCTTGTCAC
>VCJC01002487.1:23277-34158 GCA_024140195.1 Backusella luteola | reverse complement strand
AAAAAAAAAAAAAAAAGAAAAGTGAAGGAGATATCTCGATAACATGCATTTTAAAGAGAGGTATTTTTTAATAAAAGAAAAAATAACCAAAAGTAATGCGGCATGACTCGCAAGGTCAAATGTTCAATCGAAAAAGAGAGAGGCGAGTGGGATTCAAGTACAAAAAAGCTAAATTTAGCATGAAATATGGCTGAGTGTTGTAAATGTTAATTAATAAATTAAAAGGTTGTTTCCATCTTTTCCTGTTATTTAGGCTTTTATTTTTTCTCTATGAATAAAACACAGAATCAAAATCAGCGCTTTATTCATGCTAAAAAAAGTGAAATCATTACCGCATCATTGTGAAAGTATTTTTCATGCTTTTTTTAAAAAAAACTCTTGTATTTTTTTGTAATCATTTTTTAAAAAACAAAACCCCGCCAAGTCTTCGTTGGTGTCACCCCTTTTCAAAAGTCCGTCCCGCCTTTTCTTTTTCTTTTTCTCTTTTTTTTTTACAGGTTTTTTTTCCACTTTTTCTATTTTAAATAAATCACAAAAATAAAGAAATGGAACCCGAGAATATTAGTCCTGCGTTAATTAGGCTACGTGAAAAACCCGAAGTGCCTCGTATTGACTTTTCAGTGTACACTCAAGATGATGGCACTGTTGTCAGCACAAAAGATCGTGTGATTAAAGGTAAAAGTGAAAGATAAAGTGCTCAAAAAGAGCCGCCTTCATTAACACCCTGACTTGTTTACAACTAGACGTTCCTGCTCCTGCAACAGCTCCACCTACCGACGACGAGTTTTGGAGCAAAGAACGACCCGGGTTGCCCGATATCAAGTTCTTGAAGGATCATTTTTACAGGGAGGGAAGGTTGACGGAAGAGCAAGCACTGTTTATCCTTGAGAAAGGCACCGAGATTTTAAAGACAGAGCCCAATTTGTTGGAAGTGGGCGCACCCATCACAGTGTGTGGCGATGTGCACGGTCAGTACTATGATTTGATGAAACTGTTCGAGGTTGGAGGCGATCCTGCCAACACAACCTACCTGTTTCTCGGTGATTATGTAGATCGAGGTTATTTCTCTATCGAGGTAATTTAAAATAGTTAGGTTTTGGGTGGTTTGGTTGCCATGCCAACGCTTATTGTCATTTTTTGTCGTAGTGTGTTTTGTATCTATGGTCGCTTAAAATGTGGTATCCAAACACCTTCTTCTTACTGCGTGGAAACCATGAGTGCAGACACTTGACAGATTACTTTACATTCAAAATTGAATGTCGTCACAAATACACCGAGAAAGTATATGACGCATGCATGGAATCATTTTGCTCTTTGCCTTTGGCTGCTATTATGAATAGACAGTTTTTGTGTATTCACGGTGGCCTTTCTCCCGAATTACAGACCCTGGATGACCTCAAAAAGGAAAGTATTTTTTTATTAATATCTCGGATAAATGGGTTTACTAACACTTTTATCTTTAAACAGATTGACCGATTCCATGAACCACCAACTCATGGATTGATGTGTGATCTCTTATGGTCGGATCCTTTGGAAGAATTTGGACAGGAAAAATCCAACGAGACATTTATTCACAATCACGTTCGAGGCTGTTCCTACTTTTTTAGTTATCACGCCGCTTGTCAATTTTTGGAAAGAAATAACTTATTGTCGATTATTCGAGCACATGAAGCACAGGATGCTGGTTATCGTATGTATCGAAAGAGCAAGACCACCTCTTTCCCTTCAGTCATGACCATCTTTTCCGCACCAAATTACCTCGACATGTACAACAACAAGGCTGCGGTTTTGAAGTATGAAAATAACGTCATGAATATTCGTCAATTCAATTGCACACCTCATCCATATTGGTTGCCTAATTTCATGGATGTCTTTACCTGGAGTTTGCCTTTTGTGGGTGAAAAAAGTAAGTTGTTGTTTATAATGTAATGTAAACCTTATTCTAACCTTAAATTGATTTTAGTTACCGATATGTTAATTGCCGTTTTGAACGTGTGCAGTAAAGAGGAACTTGCAGATGAAGAGAAATTATTGGAGAATAAAACTGGTGCATTGTCAGACGATGCTGAACAGCGTAGAACCGTTATTCGTAATAAAATCATGGCAGTGGGTAAAATATCTCGTGTCTTCTCAGTTCTACGTGAAAACTCTGAGCGCGTTACTGAGCTCAAGTCACTTTCACCTACTGGAAAACTACCATTGGGCACACTTGCCTTGGGTGTAGAAGGATTAAAGTCAGGTAAACAAAATGATAAACATGATTCCCCAATATTTTATACTTTATTATTTACTAAAATTAATAATGATAATCTAGCTATTACTACCTTTGAGGATGCTAAACGTTCCGATTTGGAGAACGAACGCTTACCACCTACTCGTCAAGCTAAAGAACAATTATTAAAGGAGGAAACAGACCATAAAATACGCACTGCCGTAAATGAGTCTGACGAAGAGATGGAGGAAATAGCAGATGCTATGATGGATTAATTTTATATATAATTATGCTATTGTTGTAATAATAATAAAAACAGAAAAACACACACATAAAAAGAGAGCAGAAAAAAAAACTCCCGAATTGGATAATTCTATACCAAAACTCTAACGTCACACAAACTATGAAAGGAAAACTAAAAACATTTTACTTTAATAAATAAATGCATTTTGTTGTTGTTTTTGGGTTATTGTTTACTTTTTCTCTCCCTCCCTCTCTTTTTTTTTTAATATTTTCATCATGATGAACGGAGCATTTCCTCGCCATTCAGTTTCAACAAGTACCATCACAAATTCAAGTGATTACTATTATCGTCATTCATTGGATGAGGATCGTCTGGGTACACCGCAAAGGGTGCATCGAAAACCGGTTCCCCGTCAATCACCAGTACAGGAAAACAATTGGAAAATTGCGACCAAGAAGAAGGATTACAGCGCCGCAGATACAATTCATCCAAATCGAATACGTACGTATAACCAGGTCAAGCCGTCCCAAGAAAAAGCAAGCCAGCCATCTAGGCCACACTCGTTACAGCAACAGTCAACACAACCACGTCATTATCCACAGCAACCCAAGTCTTCCTCAGTCCCATTGGTAGCATCATCGGTGACACCAGCCGTGGAAACACCTCCCCCTCAAAAGATGAAGCCATCTGCGTCAGCAATTCCAGGTGCTACGGACCAGATGGTGGTGAGAACTCGAAAACATTCACAAGGATCTAGTATAACCCCCAATTTTTGGTATCCGAGGGCGGATAGAGATATAACAGAACCCGTCAAGCAAGCATTGTCGAAAAAAATCAGAGGCCTTTTGCAACCTCATCGCATTCAAATTGAAGGCGCTTCCAAGGATATCAATCAGGAGGACATTGATGCTTACATGGCAAGACCTAAAACACCCACACAGAAAACAATGGATAATCCTTTTAATGCATTAAGGTAATGATAATAATTACTCTTTAAAGAAACGCATTAACAGCTTATATAGACATACTTGGAATGTATCTGAGAACACAGGTCTCTCCTTTCATGAGGATGACTTTTCACAAGTAGATACATACGCCTCTACCGTGCAACAGCGGGGCCCCTTACTCACGCCCATGCTACTCTCCCAAAAGTTTCTGACCAGACCCTATCATCGCAACGACCTTTTTAAGCTTCGTGTTTTGTTTGTTTGGTTGATTCAAAACATCCGACCTGAATACCATCAAAACAGACAGCACGATCTTCGATTATTAAAGATGAAAGAGCAGCAGCAGCAAAAGCCTGTTATGCCCACCCCTTCAAAATCAAGCAACCTGAGACATAGGTTAGGGCTTGATTCTAGTATACCCGATATTCAATATCAACAACAGCAGCAACAGCAGCAGCAGCAATTTATTGACCAAATAAATTTAAATTCAATCACTTTGCTACAAGAAGAATCAAGTATTATCACCTCGATTTTGGAGGAAGAGGATGCTGCAGACGTACTGGAGTCACGATCCTGTAGATCGGCTGTCGGCATGGCCAATTTATTTTATGATATGGCGATAGCTGCCGGGATTCAGGATTGTCGGGTGGTGTATGGTCATTTGAAGGCGCCAAAAGATGGACAGGAAATGGAACCAAATCATGCATGGTGTTCTGGTAAGAAACAATACAGACAAATTTAGAGAATGGGATGATTCATTCTCTCTTTTTTATTCAAATAAATTTAGTCAAAATTGACGGTGAATATAGATTTATTGACTGCTGGTTAGCCTCACCATTCAACCCTCAAAATGAAAACAAGATTGAACCTCATTGGTTTCTTACCATCCCTCAGGATATGATCATGACACACTACCCACAGCAAAGCCTATTTCAATATCTGGACCCGACCCTTTCTCCTGAGCAATTTTTTGATCTACCCTATGTCCGTAATCCCTTTTTCTGGTACGAGCTCAAAGTGGCCAAGCTTTCCCTCGTCCATGAACAGGATGGCATCTTTTATCTAAGTCTTCGTGTCTCCTCCAATACAAGTTGCTATGCCGAGACCGAAGTGGAGGGCATGACGGTGCGAGGGCTAGCCCAGTGCTTGACAGATGCTAGAGATAACCGCATCTGTAAAATCAAGGCCGTTCTCCCTCCCGGACAGACCCATGGCTATCTCAAGATCTATGCCGGTCCACACGTGAGCCAGCAAAATGAACCCATCGATAAACACCACTACCCGCTGGCACTCTCTCTACGGGTATCTACCGAACACCCCGAGACGCCCTTTTCGTTCGTAAAGTTGTTTACCACGCACAACGAGTTTTATATCCAAGAACCTCAATGCCAGTTCCTTTATCCATTGCAGAGTTATCATTTCTGTATACGAAATGTCAATCATCGAATGGCACATCATAAATTAGCTGTCAAAAGCCCAGGTGGTCGACTTTATAAGCTCATGTATTACCCACAGGATCAAACGTATGATGCTGATGTTACGGTGTCTGAAGCTGGAAAATGGACACTCATATGTCTATTACATCATACTGGCGGTTGGTATAATGTAGCCACTTGGACTTGTATTGTTAATAAATAAATTATTATGTTTTCTCTATATTACATTGTGTGTGTCAACAAATGCAACAATAAGTAGAAATAAATGGGGTTCTTTGTATAATTTGGTAATTGTATTCTGTTTTCTGGAAAAGAAATCAAAATAATCGTGCTACTGTGTCACTCCCTTTTTTTTTTGTGTTTGTACCTAAATTATGCAGCCCTTTTTCTATATAAAATCTATTGTAATCCTGGGTATTCCTCTAAAATGAAAATCCTGCATCGGTATCGAAAGCAAAAAGCCTAACTTCATCATTGAAGATGTAGGTTGGATACCAATAGGATCTCATTAGTGCAGTAAAAACACAAACAAAGAAAAACAAACAATGAACTCGAATTTTAGGATTATTAAAAAAGAAACAAAGTTTATTATACGGAAGGTATTTTTTTATAATGGGGTTCAATTTATTACTTGGAGGGGGAAACGTAATGCCATTTGTCTGTTGATGGATCAATGGCGGCTGCAGGAAGAGCATTTTCCTATTTTTTTTTATTTATTAAATTAGTCATCTGCTATATTTAGAGGAGGAAACATGATACATTACCTTTGGTACACGCGATACGGTGTTGTTGTCAGATTCAATCTTATAGGGTGAATCCTTTACAGAGAGGTTTGATCTATCATTCATGTTGGTTCCCTTATTTTATCCATAAAGATTAAAACACCTACGTTTGAATGTCTCTTCTATCAGCAGTGCCATTGACCAAAGCTTTCCAGTATTCATGGGTTTCCAAAACAATATTAGTTGCAAAGGCCTACAAAAATTAAGGTTTATGCATGTACGCTTTTAAAAAAAGGGATGGAAATCATCATTTCCTTACCTTATCTTGAGCCTTTCCGTCAAATGCAATTGTGTTTTCGGCCTTTCCACTTGGGAGTTTATAGGTTTTCAGGAAAGTGTTTGTACTACTCAAGAGACCGGGCATTAATTTCTCCACATCGTCAATGTCTATCCAATATCCTTTTAGTACTAAAAATAGCATATAACTTTCTTTTTCGTTACCATTCATTTGCTCTGCCAAAGGATCAGTTGAATCAATAACAACCACCTTCCAATCGGTTTCTTCTTGATCAAGTAAACCAACGATACCCAAAATCTTAACTGCCTTGACATCACCCACTTTGGCTACCTTGTCACCAATTTCCAAGATATCAATAGGATCATTATCACCTCCTTTTTGTGTATGCTCCGAAAGAATGCTTGGATCTTCCCATGTCTTCAAATTATTATTATTAACTTTTTATCTCTAATCGATTTTTTTTCTTTCAGCATCTAGTTACCTGAGGGAAAGCACCATAATTCCACATGTAACCCTTAAATGGAAACACGTTTGGTACAAATCTTGGTTTTCCATCACTTACATCCTGTTTGATGGGGTTGAGAGCAGTCTCCTTATTGATCTACAAAAAGAGGAAGAGAGATAAATATAAATACAAGAAAAGTATTATTGTTTATCCAATTATACCTCATTTTTAGCATTTGTCCACTTGGGAATTTCGACAATCATATTGTAAAGTGTTTTTTCTTCGTTGGCAAAGAGTGGAATGTCATGGAATGGTGAGATAACCTCTCCGTCTTTTTCTATTATTGTTTCGAAAAACATTAGATGTGTGTTGTACTATTTTTTTATAAGTGGTTTGTGTGCTTACCAAAGTAGACCTCATATTCAAGTGTGTTGGGAGCACCTATTTGTCTGATAGTGAAATCTTTGGATGCATAGGCAGCGACTGCAAGTGAGATTGTGGCAAGTGAAAAGAAGGAAAATGACACCATTGTTATTAAATATGGAAAACAAAGAGAGAAAAAAAATAACGAAGAAGATTAATATCTCTTAAGTACTTTATTTTTTAATTTTTATGCTAGCGCTTAAAAGTTTGTGTATTCATCAGAAACCGTTTCGCCAGAAGTTTCCTTTTAATGATGTGATCGTCATAGTGAAACAAATAATTGTATTTAAAAAAGCTTCGTTACTAACAGTTTAAAGTAAACAACCTTGTTTCAAAAAGAGTAAAAATGCATAATTAACGAATTGTAACTGGAAAGAAAACGCAGAAAAATAAACAAATTGCCATCAACATACAAACGTTACATGGTTGATCAAGAAATACTTCATCCAATTGGTTAGCATCTCCCACACTGTTGTACGAAAAACACCTCTTTGTTTTAGGAATATTACATTTATCCAGAACAACAAATTAAAAATTGAAATGAACCTCGCCATTTTACTTACTAAAATCAAACAAACAAAGAACCCAAGTAAATTAAAGCTACAAAAAAACAAAAATATTCATGTCCTTTATTCAACAAGACCGGCTTCCTTTGAGAGAGAATAAAACACGGAGCTTTCATTTTTCAAAAGATCTTTGGGGGAGTCAAACTCTGCAATCTGTCCTTTATCCAAAACAATAATTCTAAAAGGGAAGAAGAATAAATATCTGATACTTTTCTTTTTCAAAAAATAAAATGCCTACCTATCAGAATCCATAACTGTATTCAACCTGTATATAAATGAAAAGCTTAATAAGCTTTCGCTTAAACAAAAAACAAAAACATACCTGTGTGCAATTGTAAGGATGGTGCAGTTAGCAAACTGCTTACGGATAGTCTCTTGAATAATGGCATCGGTTTCCACATCAATCTAATATTTGAGGTTATTGAGAGAAATTGAAGAAGAAACTTAAAATAAACTTACAGCTGCAGTTGCCTCATCAAGAACCAATACGTTTGTACGACGTAAGAGAGCACGAGCAAGACAGATTAACTAGTAATAATATGCGATTAGATCCACGTTTATATTAAATGTTTATAAAAGTTACCTGTCTTTGTCCAACAGAAAAGTTTTCTCCACCTTCTTGAACTACACCGTTTAACTGACCATCCATAGAAGAAACGTGGCCACTTAAGTGGGCGTTCTGTAATGCTTGCCAGATCTCAACATCATCATGGGAACCAAAAGGATCCAGGTTTTCACGGACAGTACCGGCGAAAAGAACAGGGTCTTGAGGGATGATAGTTAATCTCGATCTGTATAATTTGTTTTTAAACAATTAATTTCTCGTTAAAATAAAAGCCATATTTACTACTTTACCTGAGATCAAAAAGTCGAAGGGTAGAAATATCAATACCATCAATGACAATATTACCCTGTGCTGCCTCAATAATACGGAACAAAGCCAGACTAAGGGAACTCTTACCGGCACCGGTGCGACCTACAATACCAACTTTTTCCTTTGGAGCAACTGTAAATGAAAGGTTTCTCAAACACAAATCAAGACCTTGTCGGTAGCGAGTGGAGTAGCCCTTGAATTCAATCTGACCCTTGGAGGGCCACGCAGGATCTACGCTACGATTTGCCTCGTATTTTTCTGAAGGAAGGTCAATGTACTCCTTGACACGCTCGACAGAGACAACGTTTGTTTCAATATCACAGTAGGAGCGGATGACCCAATTCAATGCTTGTGTCACACTGAGGGCATAGGACACACTAAGACCAACCAAACCTGGATCTATGTATGACTTGGGTCCGTACAAGACACCCAGAACTGCAAAAATACAAGATCCGAAAATAATAATTGATCCTAAAAATTCAAGACGGACAGCTAACCAACGGTTACAGGTGAATGAAGGGAAATAGGCGCGCTGGTTGGAATCTAATTTCACTTGGTTATGGAAAACAAAACGACGCTGCTGTTCGTAAGCACGAATGGTACACACACCCTGAATCGTTTCTTGGAAATGGGAATAGATTGGGCTTTTACCAATCGAGTCTAAGCGCTTGAGCTCACGCGATGTGGCCAAGTAGTATCGCTGGATGGCCAGGTAGATAAAAGCAAGGGGAATGATAAGAAGTAAAAAGAAGGGCGTGGAGAATGTAATGACAAGTACAGTAGCGACGACTTGGGCAAAAACACGAATGTAACTATTAAAGTTTCTGGGGAGAATTTCGTCAATAGTATGTTCATCTTTACTGAAACGATTCAAAATTCTGCCCAGAGGTGTAGTGTCAAAAAAGGACATGGGCGATTTTACAACGGATTCAAGCATACTGCTATGGAGGAAGCGAGCAGATCTAATGGCACAGTATACCCACATTGTCATTGTCTGCAAGAAGGCAAAGATAGTAGATGACCAACCGATAACGGCATAGATGATGAGATAAAACCATACGTTGTTATTGGAGCCATTTTCTAAATTGTTGCCACTCCAATGCTTAAGCCACAGGTTGGATCCAACTTGACTGCCTTGCGCAATGAGTTGGAAAACAAGCACAATAACAACACCAATAACGGAGCATGCCTTTGCATACTCTTTATATACACTCCAATCGACACTGCCTTGTGCGGCTTCTTCGATCGTCATCAAATTGCCTTGTGCTACGGTCTTGGATTTACGGTTGCTGGCGCTTTGGAAAATAGATGAAGAGAGGGATGCACGACGAAGACTAGTTTGACTCAATAAGCTACTCAAACTGACACGGCGATCGCTATGACGACGACGTACCATATCCTGATTGATGGATGATTCCTCCTCGGACTGACCAATGGGTGCTGGATGCTCTCCTTCCATTGCCTCTAGCGCAGCTTCATCAACGGTAGTGATTGATCCAATATCATCATTGACTTGCTCTTGATTTTCTTCCTCTTCCTTTGCAAGCTGTTTACCGAATTCATTGACAAGGTTGTAAAGATCAGTCTTTTGTGTTATCAGCTCGTCATAACTTCCATGTAACTTGATTTTACCATCCGCCAACATAATGACTTGGTCGCATCTACCAAGATAAGAGATGGCATGTGTCACTAAAAGACGGGCTTTATTCTTCAATAAACCGTGTGGTCCCAATACATGATCGAACAAGTGTCTACCAACATGAGCATCAACAGCACTCAACGGATCATCCAAGAGGTAAATATCGGCGCGTGCATAAAGGGCACGAGCAAGTGAAATACGTGCCTTCTGGCCTCCAGACAAGTTGATACCACGCTCACCAATTTCTGTTTCATCACCATCCTTTAGAATCAAGAGATCTGGTTTAAGCGAACAAGCCTCTAAAACCTGATCGTAAAATGCTGGATCCCATCTTAATCCGAATGTGATGTTATCTTTAACAGTGGCGTTCATAATCCAAGGTTGCTGAGCCACATACGCAATACTTCCACGGACAGTCACTTTTCCACCCATCTTGACATTATCTCCCAAGATGGCGCTAATAAGCGATGATTTACCAGATCCGACACGGCCTACCACTGCCGCCAACTCGCCCTTTTTGACCGTCATATTGATATCTTTTAATTCATTATCTGCATTTTCTTTAGTCCATCTAAACGTTGCGTGGCTAATATCAACCAAAGGAATACTTGGGTTCCAATCTCTCATCTTTCGGAAATCCTCACGAGTAATAGCGGTTCTATCGATTTCCTCACTTGACAAGTAATCTTGAATACGGTAGAGTGAAACAGATGCTTCGATGGTGGATGTGATGACGTTGGGGAAAATTGCCAATGGAAACTGTAAAAGACCAAAAAGGGAGATGGCCACGAAAGCAACTTGACTTGTCAGTGGCTGGGAAGAAACAATCACGTATACACCAAATGTCAGGATGGAGACAAAGAAGGGAATGGATGTCCATGTAAATGTTTGAGCGGCTTGGAGCAAACCAATCTTTTTAAGCATTGCCAACTCGAGATCGTTACGAATGAAACTCACCTTCATATTAAGTTAGTTTTAATTTACATACAACCCCCCAAAAAAAAAACTAACCTTTTCCATAAAAGGCACTTCCCAAGCATAAAGTTTGATAACACGGATACCATTTAAAATCTCA
>VCJC01002487.1:4602-18855 GCA_024140195.1 Backusella luteola | reverse complement strand
AAAAAAAAAAAAAAAAAAAATCCACAAGTGAAATAAAAAAAATAAAATTTGTAAAAAGTCTTTATGGAGTAGATGGTTTTCTAGTTTCGAAATTGGTCTAGTAAGAGTATCTGTCTCGAATTGTGTCGTAACATACAATACAACTCACTAGTTAACGCCACTTCTCAGTCACTCGGATCCTCCATACCGAATACTTCACACACAGTCTGACAAATACATCATCAAAATGTCAAAGCACACTACTTTAAACTTGTACTACTCTGACCTCCATTCATATAAATACAAAGCAAAATAACATGTAATAAGGAATAACTTTTGTCCCATCGACTCATTTAGACCATATTTTAATGATTATCACAGATTGTCTAAAATATACTCTATTCTATTTCCAAAAATTTATTTACTAACAATAATAAGACAATGGAATAAAATAAAAACTAGAATAAAAAAGCCCGTTTCAAATTACGAGAGGATAAGGGGCCAAGAGAATATGGTTCTGTGCGAGAAGATGTTGGTAGACTAGTTTGATTCACTCTCTCTGAGTATTCATCAGCTTTCAGTGTTTTAAAATGTTAATTAACACCTTCTGTTGAATTAAAACTGTCCTCTATTCCTCTGGGTATATAAGCAACGCGTCCATAGCAGTAGATTCCAATAGCACTCTAGTCTTTTCAAGCAAGATCCTCATCATTCTCCGAAATGTCTTGGTCAAGGTCAAAAAATTCGACGGTATCTCCATTTCCAACCAAATCTACTTCATCAAAGGCAGCCAGAAGGCACCTTGAAGGTGGCTAGCAGGCATTGGCTCCTTTCGGTGATTTCACGCACATGGGAAGGCACTGTCTAAAAGAAAAATGAAAGAAAAAAATTAGGATTGGTCTAATTGACTTTTTTTCAAACCTGTATATCGGCAAAAATGATTATAGCAATGATAGTATCAACTGCAGGACGGCTAATGAAGAGCAACAGCATAAAAATGCCACCACAGATCAAAAGCGTTGGTCGGCCTGGGGATAGTGCGCAAGTCCAGTACAGTTGAGCTGAACAGACAAAAGTTAAGCTTCCAAAGTCCCTCACTTAACTAATGCCTTTGTCGTCTTTCGAGCAAGTTCAGATCACAAACAGCATCCTTCTGGTAATATTAAAGATAGTATCAACTGCAGGACGGCTAATGAAGAGCAACAGCATAAAAATGCTACCACAGATCAAAAGCGTTGGTCGGCCTGGGGATAGTGCGCAAGTCCAGTACAGTTGAGCTGAACAGACAAAAGTTAAGCTTCCAAAGTCCCTCACTTAACTAATGCCTTTGTCGTCTTTCGAGCAAGTTCAGATCTTTAATAAATGCATACTAAACCATTTTATTTTTTTATGTGTTAGAAGGGAAAAAATTACGTGGTCATTTTATTTTATTTTTTTTGTATTGTAGTGTGACTTTATTATTAACCGGTCATTTTTTTATATTTTTGTATTGCCGATAATGATTTTTTTTTAATGCAGATAATTTTTTATCGTACACCCCATTCTCTCCATTCAGTTATACCTTATCAAAATACCTTCATGCTTCCTGAACACCAATCTTACAAAGTTAGATCCCCAAAAACTCTTGGAGTATCACCGTTTTTTCAGGAAACTCAATGCTCAGAGTGGTCTATCTCAAACTACTTTGCCTACGCTCGCAATTCAGATCCAAGGATAAAGTACACCACAGCCAAGCGTTTGTTCAAATTATACTCAACTCGTTTGATCCAGTGTGACAAAATACCCAACGAAGTGAAATGCTACTTAGGCAATAAGGTAAAAAAGAAATCAGTTTATATTGATATTTTTTTTTTCAATTATAACATTTCTGTATTTTTATGTCGATAGAGGAATGAAAATGAAAAAAACAGAAACGATCAAGAAAATGGACTTGTTGTGTACAATCATGGCATACTGGTCTCAAGGAATACAAATTGTGACATTGCTTTGAATTCAGAGGTAAAACTACGTGATACTAAATTAGCAGAACATAAAAATACTTAAACCATTTTACTTAGGGCACGCGAAAATTGAAAACAAAAAATAAGTCTTTTACATTGCAATCACCAAAGAATGTAGTCAGTCCAAACACCCCAATCATAGATAAAGAAAATATGTCATTAATCAATGCAAATACGGATATGTGCTTAAGTACAGACTATAGCTACGCATCGCCCGAAGCACTTGAAGAGTACAACAGAATCAACACTGAACACGATGAAAACAAGTTTTTCAACGCAGTACCTGGCGCGAATGACCTCTTCAATGAAATAAAGCAGCTGCCACAAGATGGATTACTTGAGAGTATTGCAGCATTAACGTATCAAGAAAATTTATTCAATCGGTTTATGAAGTTTGCGTTTATTGATTTCGCCATCAACTGTGAAAGACTAACCCCAACGCCAATGAATGATGAAAGAACAATATTCTTTGAAAACGTTTTACCAATTTTTAAATATTTTGGTAACATTACTAAATCACTCTCATTCCGTTGGTAACTTATCTTGAATGTATTGAAAGGTGTTCGTATTTATTTTTTATTTTATTTTATAGGGGGGAAAAGAAAAACAAGGACTCTGCTCTGGCTGTATATTATGTCAACCAAAACAAAGGCGAAACCCGTTTGATGGATGGCTTTGGTTCCAATCAAAATGGCAATGGTCTCATGATGATCGAGTCGTCAGGGTAAGTAAAACTCAATATAATTGGCTTGTGAGATTAGGACTAAAAATGTATTTGCTCAATATATTAGTTACAAGGAGATTCAGGATATCGAGCATACAAGAGAAGATTCAATTAAGAATCTCGTAAGTGCAACGGATATCTTATTGTCTACTTTGTGCAAATACGACAAAGCATCGTTTGAAACTGTTAAAAAGTTGCATGTGTACTCTTTTCATGTCATACGAAAGAAGTTAACATTAACACAATACTCAATCAAAAATCGAGCTACTTGGAGAGCAATCGAGTGTGGCTCCGCCGAGGTCCCTCTTCTATATACTGAAAGAAAAAAAATGATAAAATTGTTAGATCTTTTTGCATTTATTTATGTAAGTATCTGATGCTCCATTCTATAATTTATATTTGACACCAATTCACTCAATCTCTAAACAGGATGACATCAAAAACCAAGAGAAGATCATTGAACAACTCGAAGACGAGAATTTCGGACTTACAAAAGTGGATCCAGCTGATAGAATCAAGCCAATGGCCAAATATTGTGGTGTCCTCGTATAAGTAGTATAAGTACGCTCCCTCCACTCTCCCTCTTATACCCCCTCAACATTTATAATTATTGAATATTTGTAATATTCTTTAACTTAAATCTGATATATATATATATACATTTATATTCATCTGAACTATAATAAATAATGACAATGATTAATAAGGAACAACGTACTTTTTTTTATATTATTTTTATTATATTTTCTTGGCATAAGCACCTCGTAAAAATTCCTAGTTCAAGGCACAGACCAACTAAGATTGGACTATCGCCTAAATAGAGATATAACTGGGACTTATTTTTATTTTTTGCAGAATAGCATTCGACAGTCAAGACACTTTTTTCTGTACAGCACCCTAATAAATTATTATCTACTTTTTCACACTCTGTATACTTTAAAAAAGCAAGTAAAAATGGCTCTCCGTGAATACTTTTGTCCTTCGTACGGGAGATACAGTGCGGTTCAAGATTTCAAATGCCAGTTCAACTATGAGCAGCATTGAAGAACATCACATTTAGGGGAGCCATGGTCTACGTCACTTTTAGGACCAAAGTCAACTCACCATGGTTCAACCAGAATCAACCCTGTAGAGTACATGGATTGTGATAATGTATAGCAACTTTTAAATATTTTTTACATGTACGCATTATCGAGCTTACACAGTAATGACTAGAAAAATGAAAATACTGATACCGAAATAGCTATGGATCGCGATAGATCATACCCATTACAAAAAGGTACTGTATAATATAGTCGAGATAAATGGAATACGTTTAATTGATGAGCAGAATGATTCTAAATTCTTTATAGGGCCGATTGTAATAGCACCAGTCTTTAAACCAGATAATGATGTTGATGAATTAGAATGCACAGGCTCCTTTAGGTAATTTGAGTATGAACTTGTAACTTGTAACTTGTAGATTGGACAATGGAAACTAATATATCTGGTAATTCATATCAATGATATGGTTATTTATGTGTATTGAGGTCTTTCATTCATTATTAAATCATATACCGAAGAGTACTTGCCCTACAAGTCCGGTTTGAGACCAAGTCAGTAAAATTGTTTTATTCAAATATATACTTTTTTTTTCTTACCACAAGGGGCGAAATACCACATGGTATGGCCAGCATCGCTGGCAAGCCTGTCCTCGCCTACTGTACATAGAGGGGTGGCGTTCTTTCAATGTTATGCTGAGAAAATAAATAGGATAACATAGTATTAATAAATCAGTTGTGGGAAAGATAGAAAAAAAAATAACCAATGTTACATTTAGAGACCGAGGGAGACAGAGAGCGAGAGAGAGAGGAATGGGGCGCCATAGGGAAGGTCGGAGAAGAAGAGTGACTATACACAAACTCTCTTTTTCAGTGACCACACTTCTTTATACGACATATACATCACATAAACATACCTGTTGTGATGATAGCAATAACAAAGCCAGAAGGGAGAGCGGAAGAGAAGAGGCGCATGCTATATACTTTCCTTTTAAGTATAACCTGTATTATACTTTATAATAGAATTTGGGATGTTTACCTTTGAAGATGAAGCAAAAAAAAAAGCGATAAAGAGAAGGAGAAAAAAAAAAGGATTTTTGAAATCGCGTTTTTTTATGTTGTCATTTTCTTTTTTTACGCGCTCCCTTTTTTACAATTTAGAAAATCAGTCATCAAAGTCACTACTTGAAATGAACGATAGATTCTTTACATACATTTAAAAAAACAAAAAGAGATGAAGTGAGCTTTTAAAAAAAAAGTCCTTCACATATATCACTTTAATTACATTCGTGGTAAAGTACCACATAAATTATGACCGTTAATTATAATTAGGAATAAGAACAAGAATAACTTGACAGTAAATATACAGTAAAAGCTCTCAAGGGCTATTTTTATTTATTTATTTTTAAATCCGGATTGACTTGCCAGAATACCTGAGGTATTTCTCAGGTATATGGCAAAAGCTGCACTGTAAGAGTGAGACCAGACCAGAATAAATAAAAAACATTGGCTAAAAATTTTGCGGATCCAATCCGGATTCACTGTACATATACCGTATACAATATAGTCTAGCAACAATTGTTTAAAAGGCACTTGTAATAGCTCAAACTTCAAGAGAGCCATACAACTTATCAGTAATGTCACTCGACCAAATGAAGGCTAGAATAGAAACAGATGCACGATGGGATATAGTATTGGTAATTAAAATAAGATTTGTGTTTATAAATATAAATTCTAACTAAATCAACAGCCCTTCAAAGATGAAAAAGTGAATTTAGACCAAATTGAAGATTTCCCACAAGAAGGTTTATACGAATTTAAGCGAGTTGTTGGAAATCTCTATTTTAACTATCGAAATATCAAAGACGTTTGTGAACATTTTTTCTCTCATTTCGCATTCTCCAATGTAATGATAAATCAACCAAGTATATATCGAAGAAATAATAAAAGAGTATTCAGAGATCTTGATTCAGGACAATGGTGGGAGCAAATTCAGGTAAGCTAATGTTAATCATATCATATTAATTAAGTTTTTAATACTGTGTTAGTTTAAATACCCAAGAAACATCATATAGACGATCATGCTCTCCTCCGATCAGACTCTAGTTTCTGGGAACGGAAGACATAAAGCATGGCCTGTCTACATTACACTCGGTAAAAGAAAAATGAAGGCCATAAGTTTTTAAAAAAAAAATACTAAATATAAGCACATAATAGGAAATCCACCAAGAAATATTCACGCCAGTGATATATACAAGGCGACTCGTGTATTGGCTTACCTCCCTGTTATCGATTGGAAATCTGGTAGTAGTAATCCGGCATGGCTTTCACACGCAAGAATTGCTGTATTTCACCATTGTTTATCTCTTTTATTGGGACCCTTTGTATTTGACTCGAAGGACGAAAGGTACGGTCTATCGCTTTTAAAATGCGCATGAATAATTAAGCATTTATTTATTAATTTAGAGCACAACCTTTCTTATTAAAAGGCCATTTCACAAAGTATATTCATGTGTACCTGATTTATCATGCTACTCAGCAGACTATCCCGAATAGTCCGTATTATGTTTGATAATTTCATCATTATTAACTTCATACTAACCAAGTCTTCTGTTTAGACTTATGGTCTCTGTGGCCAAGGGTGGAAATTCAACATGCACATGCCCGAGATGCTTTTTGCCAACAAATCAATTTCATAAACCATGGAATCATCCCGGAAATCCAAATCATAAGAGCTTGAGATCAAAAAAGAAGCTGAAAAGTGTATATAACTGTGGTAAAAGATTGTTGAGACGAGGAGAGGATGTAAAACCAATTTGTACCGAATATTCAACCTATAGTCACACCGAAGAATGTTTGATACGATTCGAAAAATTCAATAAAAATTACATGGTATACATATCTTTATCCCTCTCTCTTTCTTTAACCTTATACTTAACAATGCAAGAAATAAACGAAAACCAAATAACAACCTTAAACCCTCGCGGTTCACACAAAAAACATACCGAAAGAGAGTACCGGGGTGTGTTTTGGCTCCATTTTACGGCAGGATGGTCGTTAGGACGCATTGGCAAAGCCATTGACATTAGAAAGGCTACAGTACAAAATATTGTAAAACGAATAGAGCAACAAGATAATCCATTGCCTAATACATCATCTGGAGCACCATTTACGATTGACAGCAATGGGGAATCCCATCTGAAGCTCGAGATAGCACGCAATCCATGTGTGCATTATGATGACCTGAGACTGGAGCTATAAAAAGCAGGAATAACAGTCTGTAGGGACACGATTATTAGCTGTTTGAAGCGAATTGAGTTTGGATCCTTTATTGCAGCACATAAAACCGCTATTAGTAAAAAAAATAGAAAGAGAAGGCTACGATGGGCAAAGGAACACGTCGGATGGACCGAAGACCAATGGAGAAGTGTTATTTGGTCGGATGAATCGACGTTTACAGTGAGAGGACACGGTGGTAGCCTTCGGGTTATCAGAAAACTTGGAGAAAGGTACAAGGATAAAAACTATGTACCAACCTACAAATTTGGACTCGGTAGCGTGACGATATGGAGCTGCTTTTGGGGTGGAGGATTTGGTCCTTTGGTCGTCGTTGACGGGACTGTAAACCAGGACGTTTACATTCAAATTTTAGCAGATCACTTCCATCCTTGGTTTACCAAATTGCACGACGAACATGAAAGAGACTTCATATTCCAAGAAGATGGTGCCAGGTGCCATACAGGTGGATATGCGACTTGATGGAAGGAGACCCATCAAATCAGAGGGTTTTCCTACTGGCCTGCACAAAGTCCTGATCTGAACCCCATAGAACACGTCTGGCACGCCCTCAATAAGTTGATAGATAAAAGACAATTTGAGATTCATAATATCGAAGACTTAAAGAGGGTTTTACAAGAAGAATGGGAAAATATCAGCCATGACTTTGCAGAGATATTAGTAGGCAGTATGCATTCTCGGTGCAAGGCTGTAATTGCGGCTAAAGGAAGCCCAACAAAAAATATTAATTTTTTTTAAAAACTTTATTTCATTGAAATAAGCATATTGAACTATCATTATTCCAAATATAAACGTCTAATATAGAAATGTAAAGCAGTAGTGAACATTTGAAGTCTACTTAATGATGTGATGAGCTTTAAATTTTTCGAATCGTATCAAACATTCTTCGGTGTGACTGTAGTTTATTGGTATTGGTTTCAGAATGAAATTTTTGGCAAATTTTTATGCGTGGCGTATTTGTTTTTTTGATAAAAAAGCATTTTTCAATTCTTTTTCCTTCATTTTATCCATATGGCAATAAATGGTCAAAGCACGACAGAAAGCTGAACCAATTCAAGTTAAACTGGAGGACGCTAGTAGTGAACATCAAAAGCGACTTTTACACGGAGCAGCCGATGATAATAGCGCCAGAATAACCAAGAAGTACCCATCCAACAAAACTGTCGTTCGCGTTGTTCTACCCCCACCAAGATCCAAGTTGGAAGATGTAGATACCAAGGCACCAAGGCACCAAGGCAGAAATTAACTAAATATGTTCAAGGAGAGTACGTAACACAGGAGAAAATCAATGAAATAATTGGGTACTTGGTGAATGACCAGATATCTGAAGCCTCGGCTGCAAAAAAAGCAAAGGTGAATGTCAAGACAGTACGCAAGTATTACCAAAGATACAAGGACGACCCCGAGCATAAAATTCCTCTGCCATTTCGCTTACTACTACAGAAACCAGCTAAATTAACACCAATTCAATACTTCACCGAAAAGGAAATAGAGACATTTATCGGCGATATCACCCACGGCAAAATGTCAAGATCAGCAGCCGCAAAGAAGGCAAATATGAGCTATACTACTGCTACAAAGTATTACTTGCGACACTTGAATAACCCAAGCCGCAAATCCCTTGTACACAGCAAACCTGACCATCTTGTCAGTAAATTTTGTACAGTTGGACAAATAAAAGATTTAATTCGCTATATAGAGGAAGAAAAATTTACTGTAACAGAAGCAGGTTTGAAAGCTGGAATGGGCCATTCATCAGCTACTAAATATTATAATATATACAAGAATGATCCCGAGCATAAAATACCAGCACCCCACCGAGGTCCCAGGAACTACAACTCACTTTGTACCCAAGACCAAGTAGACAAACTGATTCACTATATCGTTGATGAAAAACTGAGCATACGAGCAGCAGCCAAAAAAGCAAATATGAGCGCAGGTCCTGGAAATAGATACTATAGGCTCTACTTGACCGATCCAGAGCGAAAGATCCCAAAAGTACTGACACGTCGTAGAAAATGCAATGGGAATTATACGTTCGAACAAATAAAATCACTCATTGGGTATATCGTTGATGACAAGATGAGTTTACGACAAGCAGCAGAGAAAGCGGATATGACTGAGCAATCTGCAAGAAGATATCATCTGATTTACCTGACAGATCCAGAAAAAAATATACCTACGCCTAGATCGATATATAAACACGTCGATGGTAAATACACTTCATACGAAAAAGTGAAGGAGGTGATTGGATATATCGTTGATGACAGAATGTCTTTGCAAGCAGCTGCAATAAAGGCAAAGATAGGCGAGTCTACTGCAAGTAAATACTATCAGCAATATTTGAATGATCCCAATCAGCAGATTCCTGTGCCAGGTAATAATGCGATGAATGCCAAGGGTCCCTCACAAGATCAGCTAGAGAAATTTACAAGCTTTATAATAAACGATAAACTAAGCGTAGCCAAGGCAGCAAAAAAAGCAAACATAGGAATCAGAAGTGCAAAAAAATACTACTCCAGATATCTCGAAAACCCCGATCAAATAGCCCCTTATTCCGGTGTTGACTTTACATCCATAGACAGCGACTTTATGAAGACAAAGATAAAGAACCTTTTCGAATATATACTCCAAGATAAAATGAGCATGGCGAAAGCAGCTGTTAAGGCAGACATTAGCGAAGGAACAGCTAGAAAATATTATCGCAGGTACTTGAATGACCCAGAACGCAAAATTCCTGAACCTAAAACCAGATACACCCACCAGCAAATAAAGAAGTTGATTTCGTTGATTGAAAAAGACGATATGGAAATAAAGGATGCTGCTAAAGAAGTAAATATGTCCCATACATCTGCTCTTCAATACTACAGAAAATACAAAAAGGACCCCGAGCACAAGATACCAATACCATGTTTCAGAGGCTATCAAGTGCAGAAAGACATGTATAACGAACAAGCAAAGGTGATTAGAAATTTTTATGAAAAGAATAAAGCAGAAAAGGCGATGCAAAAAAACAGTGCTTCAAATCCAGCACTACATGGCGATGATATGCATGGCGAACCGATGGAAGCAGATGGAAATGAGGACTCAGTGGAATCAGAGTCAGAAGAAAGACCAAGAGATGCAGAAAAAGATGAGGAATCGATGGAATCAAACATGGAAGAGATGCCGTGGGGATCAAATACCGAAGAAGAATCAGTAGACTCAGACTTTGAAGTAGTGGTGAAGGTCCATAGTACTAGATCCAGGAACAGAACTAAATGATTAAGTACTGCTGATGTATTTATTCAACCTTTGGCTATTACCATTATTATATTCTTAAAGGCTCTAAAATTACACTCTAAGCCAATCATGACATGTTTATGGCATTACAAAAAGCCACGGTTGAACAAGATAAATGATGAGGCACTTAACGTTAATAAAGTTCTTATTTAGTTTTCTTCTCTTTCTTTTCTTTATTCTCTTTCAGTTAAACGGAAAAATGAGCATTCATCAAAGAGAGTGTGAGTTATTTGCAGATTTATTTTTTATCCATTATTTGTCTACTACTTTTAAGCAAATCGAAACTAACTAATAGTTGCCTTTATAGACGAAAGGATTAACATTCCTCCTAATGTTATTTCAAAGGCAAGAGAAGGAGATGCAGCAGCTCAGTTAATGATGGGAAAGTTTATTTTGACGCAACTTCCGTTGAAAACAATCGCCGTATCGCTTTTGAATGGATGACTCTTTCTGCAAAGCAAGAGAATAAGGAAGCCCAGTTTAGGTTGGGGAACCTTTACATTCTTGGTTATGGAACTCCAAAATGTTTTTCTGACGCCTATCAATGCTACAAAAAGGCATTGATTAGATTACATAATCTTTATCAGGGCGATATCAAAACATACTGTCGTGGTCAAATAAGCTCAGAAAAAGAAGAGCATGTATGCCCAGTATAACCTTGGTAGTCTATATCAGAAGCATACAGAGATCAAGTTCAACTACCGAGAAGCTTTCAAGTGGTATACTCAATCTTCTCAAGGTGGATATATGGCTGCCCAGAGATCTTTAGGTTATTTTTACATAAAAGGTTTAGCAACTAATATTAATTATGAAACTGCACTTTTTTGGTACAACAAAGTAGCTGAAGCAGCTGACTCTGAGGCACAAGTAACTCTTGGAAAATTATATCGATAAGGTGAACTTTACTTCTTTGGACAAGGAACTGACAAAGTTCTCAGAAAGGGATATGCTAAATGCGACCGAGGAGAACGATAATCTTATCAATCAAATGGGCGAAGAGCAGTTATATACGCTAGGAATGTATTTCTTTGACTGTTTATTAAAACAAAGAAGTTATTACACTACTGTTGATGATCATGATCAAGACAACTCCAGTGAACATATCATAATTGAAAAAAAAAAAAAAAACTATACGAACGCATTCAAGTGCTTGAAGAAGGCTACCGATAAAAACTACCTTCCGGCTTACAGCAACTTGGAATTATGTACCACTGTGGATGTGGAATGGAGCAAGATATTGATCAAGGCGAAAAATGCTTTAATGACGCAGTGGATACTCGACCTAGTTATATGGAATCTATTGCCATCCTATACCGTACACACGACGGAATGCGAAACTTTGTGAAGGCGCATCAATAGTATAAGCGCTTAGAAAAAAGGGGCCGTTAAAGTATTACCATCTTGTTATGGTATAAAAATTGGTGTACTGATACAAGTTGGTTTGGGACTTCTCTACGAATACGGTAGCGACGAGGAACAAGATTACCAGAAGGCCCTAGAGTGTTATAAGAATCTTGTGGATAATAATATAGGAATAGGTTTTCTCCGACTGGGACTGATGCAATACTATGGAAAAAGGGCTTCGATTGCCTACAAAGAAGCTATGGATTTATTTGAAAAAGCTACTCGTGATTGCATCATATGGGATAATAAACTGCCATTTGTATACCATCAGACTGATTTAGATAAGGATGATACTCAGAGCAATCTGGTATTTTGTACATTGAACCGCTCGGAATTAATAGGCGAATCTTTCTACTACTTAGGAATGATGTATAGAAATGGACAAGGTGTTACTCAAGATGAAGAAAAGGCTCAAAGCCATTTCCGATTTGCTCATGACCGTGGATGTAAACGTGCTAAATTTGAAATTGTAAATTGAAGTTTCCATTCAAATACGTAATAAAAACTTGATACTTGTAATAATATTGCTTTTCTAACACACAATCAAATTTAGTTTACCTTTTTGTATGTACAGTTTCTCTAAAAACATCTGTACATAAAACCCCCATATTCAAAAAGTGAGTTCATAATTAAAATAATCTAAGTTGAAGTATTTTAATTTGATATCATTTTTACTATTCAAAGCGTTACCCAGCAGTAAATTTGACACAAAGCCTCGTCTCTCCATTCAAAGTTAAAATAATAGCATGAGGAGCAGTAATCGTACAAAATAAAAGTTATAAATGAGTACGATTATATATCTAAAGTAGTTTCCAAAACAATTTTCTTTATTAATTTCTATATGAATACAAAGATTATATGTTGCATAATTTTGATATTAAGTGATTAGCTTTCGCCAGATATACACAAGTTATTACACACACATGTATTTTTTTTTTTTGAAAAAAAAGGAAGCGGTTTTTACACTAATAAATAGTGTATTACTGTGTACTAAGAACGCATAACCAACTAATAACTAAATCGAGAAGCTGAATAATGCTGATTTAATACCTTTTATGAGAGAGACATATGATAATACATTTAATGACCTTGGACCTGCATCGATCAGACTCGGCTTTAATGAAATATAAGAACATACCCAGAATAAATATTTGTGATCAAGACTACTTTATGTTTTTATTTAATACGCACTGGCAGGACAAAGCGTGTTCAATCTAAACTATGACGATATTTCCGAGATAAACTTCAAGCGGCACGAACTTGGGCCATCCGCTTTCTACTTATTAAAGTTAAAAAATATCCCGAAAATGTTTTATGCCGTATCTTTTGTTCCCCCAGCAACGCTTGAGTGATTTAATATACCTGTATTAGGATACAGATCACAAACAGGATACATGTCAATAGTATACATGATCAAAACTAATAATAAAGCTTATATTTACATTAATTATTGCCACAAATTTATTCATCAAGATTTAATAACCACGCATGTTTGTCACACTTTAACTTAAACTCTAGCAATCCCGGAAAAGATAAACTGCTTTTTATATAGACTCAATTGAAGTTGGTAGAATATAGAAGATGCTTATGAGTCTTTGATATAAGTTATTATTATTAAATTGTGCAAACTAAAAATGATGATAAATCTTTAATAAATATCACGTAAATATGTTTTGGCCTCCTTTTTTTTCAAAGAATAACCTACAATTACATATGCAAACATTTCTATGACGCAAACATGTTATACACTCAGTTTTAAGAATACATCTAATAATAACCTCTCATCATATAAGCCATTCATGAAACACCCAAAGTTACTGAAACTGTTTCTTGCCCCATAATAATAGAGCTTATTGACAATATATTAATGATGTCATTACTGGCACCATTTCTGGGATATAAAATTGAGCTGTATATGTACTTCTAGACTTACTACAAGATATTTTTTCCAACATGTAATATTTAAGTGAAAATGGTAACAAAACAGATTATATTACTGCTATTTCTTTATCGATATTGTGATCGTTAGGAATAAGACAAAGCGTGTTTGCTTTTTTTCTATTAATGTATTGTTGTTGTTTGTTTACAAATTTAGCAGACTTTGATCATGTTTTCGTATGATTTAACCAATAATGATGTGTATATAGCATCGAAAAAAAAAATAAGCTTATTTTACTATTATGCTACAAATGAACGTTCGAACCATAAATGATTTCCTAAATTGGGCACGGGCAAAACAGGTTATAAAGCATTCCATTAAAATAGAGAAGTAGAAACTGTTTTTAATTTATTAATATATAAAATAATGTGGCGTTTTGTACAGCCAAGGAGTTTCCATCAAATAGGCGAAAAAGGGCTTCTTTATTTCGGGATGTGACTAAAACGAACAGGCTTCTCATAACCGTTTTTGATAATAAGGGGACACGATAATAAGCTTTTTCTTATCACTCAACATCAGCTGTTATGACCCCCTTAAATTCGTCTCCACAAACCCGTTGTCAATGGCACCTCTCTCTATGCGTTTCTC
>VCJC01002484.1:789-16457 GCA_024140195.1 Backusella luteola | reverse complement strand
TGAAGAACATGCAAAAAACTAAAAAAAAAAAACGGAGAAATATACAAAAGAATCAAAAAACAGCAACAGAAAAAATAAAAGCCATGCAAAAAAGAGCAATCAAATAATTACACGAAGTGCAGCAAAGAAGCACAATTTAGATATCGACAGTGAAGGTCTTATTTCCGACAAGGAGGAGATCTAACACTTACAAAAATTATCAGAACAAAGAAAACAAGAAAAACAACAACAAAAAACTAAATACGCCGGTACATTCTTTCCTTATGAACTTGAGATTGGTGGAAGAACATATAGAATGCACGGAAAAAATGATTCAACTAAAGAAGACGGCTCTCACTTTTATGCCTTATGTAAAATCCCTTATCAACAAACCACAATCCTTTCAAAAATCGATAATGTGGGTGGAAAAATCACAAGAGTTACAGCTAATTCAACGGATTTTAATGAACATTTAACTGGGTGTAAATCTACACGTCATGATACACAACATTCAGGCTATACAGTCGTTGTATGCTATCGAAGAGTCACTCATTCCTGAATAGAAGCAAATGAAATAATTATGTACACTTTTAATAAGATTTTAATAATAAATTCGATAAAAAAAGAATAAAACACTGCGATTAACTCTTAAAAACTAAATAAGACAAGTTCTAATATCGTAATATATTCATATATTACAAGGAACAAAAAAAAATACTGGAAGCAAATTTTACTGGAAAATAATCAGTACCAAAAAATAAATAACAGAGATAAAAGGTATATCAAGCTTAGCTTATTAGGTTTGAATTTTGAAATAATTGAGATCGTATTCTTTTTTGTAATAATAATAATAATAATATATTGGATTGAAAGGTATGTTTTGGGACCACATTTTTAGTTCGCTCATGGTTCGAGTGCTATAGGAGCGCCAAAAAGTCCACCAAATGGTTGTTCTTGTGAATCAGAACCAAGTACAAAAGGAAGATCATGAACAAGGCCAATGATAACACTATCACCTTGCTGCGGTGGGGTTGCGGCCACGCCAGCATAAGTCGGTACGTGTACAATCGTGCCTGCAAGCGCACCCTCGCTACCATAGGACGATCCGCTTGCGCCATCAATAGACACAGAACCATCATTAGTACTAGGTCCTCTCTTTGAAATACCACTCAATTCACTGTAAGAATCCCTAACCGGTAAAGCAGATACACTCTGAGAAACAAAAGCAAGAACTGAAAGAGCAACGGTTGTAAGAGCTATGCAGCGCATTTTTTATTGACTGAAAAATAAAAATAAAAGTTTAAGGGTTAAATATACAGATCAATCAATCCTGAAGGGTTTATATAATGTTTTTCTTTTTTTCGGAAGATTGGGAGATATGTATTTTTGTTTGTATAATGCATTGTATTTGCAGTAATTTCTCATTTTCTTTGGATATCCTTTTTTCTTAATTGCATATTATAGAACTGTTATTTACACAGGGTGATCAACCTCTAAGAAATATTCTGATACAAGTGACTATTAACAAGGGGAAAAAATGTGCATATATGCTGATCACTTTAGTTGCCTTTTATTTTGTGATGCGTAGCTCAGCACAATCAGCTTATTTTTTTCGATGACTTCCAAGACTCAAAAGACTAAAGGCTAAAGACTAAATGGATAAATCGGATCCATTTTCTTTGAGTGTATTTGAATTGGGAATTCGGTTCATGAAATATTAAGCTGATCTGAAGACTACAGTCTGAGCCGTAAATGAACTTTTCCCTACGTTTTTCACTCTTATTAAATTAGTATTTAGTTCTTGAGTTCTTTCAATATAAACATCATTTAAGATAATAAAAAATTGTTTATTTCAAAAAAAAAAGGATAAAAAACCATAAAAAGGGAATCAGAACGCTTTACTAGTTTTATTCTCCTTAATGCATGCTTATCTGACATAAAAACATGCATAATTCTGTACACCTCTACTGAACAAACACCCCTCTAGAAATCCAAGAAAATAAAACAGAATCGGCCTGGATTATCTTATCTATGAAAGAAATGTAATAGATTGGGCTCCATATTCATTGGGTTTACCATGAATAAGATAAGATACGAAATAGTGTCTTATGCAATTTACTGAATTAGCATTTGATTGATCCAATGGCGAAATATGTATAATTATGCACTTTCTTTTATAAATAAGTGATCAAACAGCAAGGGATGCTGTATCAAAGTAAAGAAAGGAGTATTGCTTTGCATTCCTCTCATACAAGCTTTTTTGTTGCTATTTTCAGCTTGAACTTTTAGTATATTTTGTATTTATCGGCGCAGGCAAAGCTGTTAAGCCTAAAGTCGATGTGATTATAGAAGATATGTGTTATATAAATGAGTATATAATTCCAGTGTAGAAAGGGAGCGAATAACATGCACCAAAGCTGCAGGTGATGAAGTACTAGTCCTAACTTGCCGTTGATACACTCTAGAAAAAACTACGGGGTACCTACGGATTAAGTGCAAAAAACCCGTAGTTACTTTAAAGCCCAGATGCCACCCTGTAGTTTTTTCTACAGTGAATAAAATAACAATAATTGAGAAAAGTACAGAGAATATTTGGGAAAAGAACGATGATAGTAAACAAAAGTCTTTATAGCGACTTGTGGTGTTATTTTATTTTCAATCATCTTTTTTATCTTTATCATTTTCTTCATTTTTAAAGCCAAAGTGTTCTATATTATAAAAATTAGCAACCGAATTATGCCCAATAAAAGACAAAAATATTATACCATTCATTTCTTTTTTCATTTTTTTGGTCTTTTTAACAATATCATGATGATGTTTTTTGACAGTTTCTATGTTTGCATTATAGTAAACATGTGTTGGGTTGTTCCTATTGTTAAATCTTGTTGCATTGGTTCCCCAAAGAAGTTCTATTTCAGAAACAACAGCTAATTTTGTTACATCGTAATAAAAGAACAAGTAAATAAATGAATTAAATGAATGTATGTGTATATGAATTTACCAGCAAAGTGAGCAATCCTGTTTAAAAACTAAATGTTTAGTGATAAATTTCATTTTTGGAAAATTGAATACTCTTACCAGATTTTATTTCCTTTTTTTCTAATGTCTTCAATTGCTCCAGACATCAGAGCACTATAAAAAAGTAAAAATAAGTAAAGAGAGATCACATAAAAAACTATACTTGGATATTTTACATAACCACATTGAATAAAATAAGAAGGACGATGAATGAAAAGAGAATGATCAAGATAATTGACATGGTATAATTTCCAACATCTCCACTAAACATAGGGTCCACATAGCCAAAAACAAAGAGCCATACTGTAGAGTAAGCAAGGAAAATATCTGTGAACGAGTTTTGCTGACTTTGATTACTCATATCAACGTCTGAGCCACTGGTTGTATTTCCGCCAAACGCATCTTGGAAGAAACTGTCTTCTTGGCGTCGAAGCAAGACAACAAAAGCATTTGTAAAGCCCATCACTATCAAAATCATAATGATAATGACGGGAAAGATCTTATTTACCAGTTGAAGGATAATTTCCAATAGATTTCCCTAAGCAAAGCGATGATAGTAATGGTTACTATTAGATATTTTGGTGCTCTATTCTTTTAACTAGATGTACTCACGACTGGACGAAACACTCTTAGACGTAAAATACCATGTGCCCATAATATAAGTGTTGTGACTGAACTTACGGCGTACTAAAAGTGCATTAAAAAAAAGGGGGGGTTTTAGTACTCTTAATATCATACATGTTGTACATTCAACTTACAAGAACATGAGATTCAGGATCTCTGGTTAGTAGCAATATAAATGTAGCCACTGGAAGGACAAACGCTGCCAAATCAACGTAGTTGTAAAAGGAACTGAAATACTCCCACCTGTTAAGCAAGAATTGTCTAAATTCTTGACCTAATAGAATGGATCCAGACATAAACATTAATATAATTGCCACATAATGGGAAGGATGTGACATCTTGGTCCCGGGTATGTAGTCAAAAAGCTCTTCTGGGAACGAGACACCAGTACTATAAGAAACGTAAAACACCGCATGACAGAACAAAACAACCCAAAAACGGCTTCTGACAAACTCCTCCCATTTGTACTTTACAAGCATTTCCATGATAGTATCGCCTTGTTTAAATATACCATTGTCATGGTTACTTGATGCCAGGAGAGAAAATAGACTGTAGCTGTAGTAAAAAACACCATGGTACTCTTGTATATTTTTTTCCTTTTTGTGTTCTCGTTTTTCAAGGGATGGTGTATCTTCTGGTAAGGATCGATAGGAGTTGAAATAAGGGAGAGGGACGATACACAGTTTAGCAAGATTGGATTTCTTCATACTAGCTCCAAAAATCAAATGATAGCCTTTACTCATCCATTTTAAGATGTCTTGGACTGAAGATGTGCGCAGGAAAAGGGTGTACTGATAAGCCAAGTAGTGAAATGGTAGTAGATACCATATACCGTAGTCATATCGTTCTAGTTGTTCCAAAACTGCAAAGGTATCTAGATATTCAACTCTTTCCTCATCTTCTTCCTGAAGATTTTTTATCGAAAGCATTCCTTGGCGTTCGGAATTCAAAATAGCGGCAAATTCTTCCTTCACAGGGAGAAACGAGAGCTTCTTGGTTGAACGCAGAAGTTGTGCTAAAAAATAAAGATGTTAACAAAAATAAAACCAAGGTATATGAAATATAATCTAAAAAAAAAAAATGCGTACGAGTAAACTTCTCTTTTTGGAGATAGATAAGGGCATCCATTATAGCAGAAAGGTTTCCATAGCCATTTTTGTAGTAGTCTATCAGCATTTGATCGAACATCAAATTATAGAAATCGTATTCTGTTTTTTCTAGAAGAACTGTGAGGGCATTTTCATTGAGTTTTCCATAGGTCTTGTAGCTGAATACATTGACAGTGATATTGTCTCTCCAGATAATTCTATAGAGTAACTTTCGACCGGCTTTATAAGAGGCAAGCATTGCCATCGTTTTACTTCCAGATATAGTTAAAAAATACGATTTGCCTTTCTCTGATTCTAAGGCATTATCAATATTTTCTTCAATTTTCTTGATGAAGGTATTTCGGTTGTTCTTAAAATCTTCTTCGCTATAACCAACTTGCTATTAAAAAAAATAATGATATAAATTAATAAATTTATGGATATATATGTAAGGTGAAATCAAAAATTTACTTACTGGAGAAAAATGCGATTTCTCCATAGAATCAAGGTGATGTAATGTTTGAAATGCACTTTCAATTTCACAAAATTCAGCCTCTGGATTTGGAGTAGTTATTCTAGAGAGAGGTAGAAACAGTTCATCCTTGATGAGAGGTGGAGGAGCATTTGCTTTTTCGTTTTTGCCAGAGTGAAACGTTTTGCCTAGTTTGTGACCCCATTTTTTAATCCAAGATTTGTCCTTCTTCAACTCAGCTTTGTCTTTGCCGACCTTTTCTTTTCTCACTTCGACAATAATATGACCGGCTTTTTCCATAAAACGAAATGTAGAACTGCGGCATCCCCATGTGTCGCGGAAGGTCGAGTGAATACCAGCGTGATTACCTTTATATGCTCTGGCAAAAATAAGTTTGTTGTCGGCTACAGTGTTGTAATAAAAGTTTTCCGAGGGTGAAGGTAGGTTTCCAAAACCAAACACTTTCTTTTCCCTTTTCGCTTCATTCAACTGTTGGGGTGGAATAACGACTAATTCCCACAACTGTGTCATACCAGCACCAAAACGAAGAACATATACTCCAGTCGGATGGTCCAATACATAGGATATTGTCTTCTTGCCACCAAGTGGATCGCATACATCATGAACAAATCCACGTTGAATTTTTCCTCCATTATTTAGCTTTTTAAATCGAAAACCTTCCCAATCTATCTCCTCTGGTACCTGGAATTCTCCTTTTTCTTTACTGGTGCACTCGTAAACTGGGGTTGATCGAAATTCTAGATGATTATTGTTACTTTTCATGAATATGCCATATAACGCGCAATTGATTTCTTCAGACTTGGGGGCAGCCGCAGGTTGTTGAGGGGTGTTACTTCCAGATCTACCATTTTCAGAGCCACTCGCATTATTCTCGGGATCTTGTGGAGGAGGGGAAAGGGTATCTGATTGAGACTGTTTCTGATCTTCTGCAATATCGAATGGATGTTCAAGAACAAAAGGCTGCAACGCTTTGTTGAAAACATTTTTCTCCTGTACCGAGTGGACTAGTCGCTCTTGAGAAATTGACCAAACTTCATAAAATGATTTGTATCTGGCTGGACTACCCGCATATTTGGTGATACCTGAGATGATGATATAATTTCGGTGAGTGCAGAATCTGACAGATGTTACATAAGAATTGGGCTCGTCCAACTTTACTCCTTCAGGATGGTACTTGTATAGCTGTAAACCGCTCTTTAAACAATATACATGTACGCATTTATTCTTCTTTACATAGGTTGCAATAAAGCGCTGGTTTTTTGAAATAGCCATAAAGTATTCTGATTCGCCTTGCTTGAAAGAAACAAGTAATGCTCCATCCAAAATTGACCAAACTCTAGTTATATCTCCTCTGTAAGTCGTAACTAATATCTTGTTGTGTATATGTCGCGTTATAGAAATAAGTTTAGTTCCATCGTCCTCAAAATTTTGCTGCTTTAAATTTAGTTTGGCCCATGTTACTTGTCGAGCAATGTCCTCGCCTCCGATAAACGCCTCGTAACCCGTTTTAAGATCATGTAAGTCAAGAAAATATTCCATCTTTAAGGTGTTTGTATGAAGAACTTGTAACATATGTTCGCCAACCAGCACCAATTTACCATTTACATACACCGCTCTTCCTTGAAATTCGATAGTGGTATCGACGCCTTTTCCTTTTCGAAAAATTCTGCAATGCCCATATTCGGGCTGCGGTTTTTTGTTTGTGAATAAACCATTTTTGTCTATTTCTGCAAAGGATAACACCACGTCACCAGTTCCAGAGCAAACCGAGAGAAACATATACGCCGGATTGACACCTTCAATTTTATCAACTTCATAGGTTGTATCTTCTTTATAGTCAATTTCGCCATTTGTAATATTCAGCTTGTAGACAACAAGAGTCAAGTTAGTCTGGAGTACTGCCATATAGTCTTTCTCCTTGGACATGTCTAGTAGATGGTAATCTTCTGGAATCGGTGACCTTGGGATCGGAACCCTCACTTCACCAGAGGTTGAACTCCTTGATTCCGGTAGTAATGGTTGTTCTACAGCTTGTTTTGTATACCTAAACATTTTAATGTAAAGATAAAACAGATAAAAATATGCTTTAAAAAAAGTTAAAGAGAAGAAAAGTGAAAAAAAAGGAATATACTGAAATGTCATGAATTAGATAACATCGTTATACAAAAAGGGGATAGGTTGGTTACTTTTTTTTGGCTTTGCAAACCTTAAAAAAAAAAGGCTACCAAAAACCTACGCCTAATTCAAACTTGTTTGTATTTGCTCCTCGCATTAATAAATACAACAAATACTCCATTTTTAATGTTGAGTTTATTAATTTTAAGGCGCTTATTATCCAAGATGTTATGATGGACTCGGAATCTATAAGCCGTCGGTGAGAAAAAAGAGGGGCGAAGCTAAGAAATTGCCTTTTTAGTAGAAAGATCTTCGCTTTTACAAAATAAGAATAACTGCATTGGATTTAATATGGTTTTTTCTAAAATAAAATGATGTCTTTCCATCTAAAACTCTTTATTGATATTGTTTTATGTATTAGACAATTACTTATGAACATTCAACTTGTTTTAAAACCATCTTTTTTTTTCTTTTTTTTTTCTGCAAGTAGTACACTCCAAGCCGATGTCTTGATTTATTTTTCATTGCCCATTGTTCCACCAATACTTTAAAATATTCGTGAAACTACAGAACTCAGGAGGTCTTAAGAATGATTGTAAGTGGTGTCATAGTCACTCCCCAACAAGATCATATGTCAGCTTATCGTCTTTAGTTTTCTATTTTATATTAAAGAAAAGAAAAATGAAAAGAAGTATATTTTGTACCTTTGGTGCTTTAATACTCCAAAGCTAAGCAATTGTTCTAAAAAAAAATCAAGTATTACATTAGACAAAATATGATTGATCCAACTTAAATTATTAGTCTTAGCCCAAAGTCTTTATTATTATAAAGTTAGAGCTTTGAGTTTATATCCTGGAGAAATTCAAAATTAATTATACTTTGCTGCCGAAATATCCAGAAGACACATCTATTTTCTTGGTATAGTGAAGCTATTCATTATTTCCTATGAGCACTCAGTCATAAAAAAATGATTGGGATGGTAGCAATAAATCAAATTGATGGCACTTGTGCAATGGTATACAGTGTGTTAGAAAAAGGACAATAGTTCTTGTTTGGTTGTAACCAAGTGTCATGTGTGTCAAAGCCAATGTTACTTTTACTAACTGAATATTTTGACTGTATTCACTCATCTTTAAGTTCAAACTTTGATTTATTCACCAGCTTGATCGACTACATGGTTAAGTTAATACAAGTATGAGTTTATCGAGAAACCACTGTAAACCGAGAATATAAGGAAAAATTACAAGTCAAAAAACAAAGTCGTCAATAGGCAACGTTGTACAACAATGTACTTTAGGCAAATATCAGTGATTTTTCAAGCGTCGTTCCGTTTGGCCGTGATATAAACTTTTGAAATGTAGACATATTTCTTTGTCCAAGAGAAACTTGATGCGAGTATATGCACAATCGGTATTTGCAGTTACTCCTGATAATTCAAATAGAGATGAAAATAGATCACGAACATGTAATAATCTTTGATTGAAAGTAAAGATATAAAGATAAACTCAATTATTTGAATATGATTCCCACTTACCCCAAAAACACGGTACATGCATATCACCTTTGATAGTATCTATTTTTTACTTCAGTGTTTTGTTTTTTTTTTTTCCTGCATGATATCGACTCATTATATGTTCATCTATATTTGATCACTTTGCTAACGATGCAACACGTTCAGGCTATTCAGTTGCACCAGTCATCGATGTCTATTCAAGTATCTATCTAAGCAACAAGGTGATTCGTAAAATGTAAATAAACCTGCTTCGAAAACTAAGCAAAAGAAAGCCAAAGGGCTATGCTTGCATACGGTTCGTGTCCGTTTTCCAAAGTGCATAACAGTCACGTGTATCACCAACTGCTAGTTTATACGAGATTTTTTTTTTGTTTGTTGCGTCGTTTTCTTTTTGTCAATAACACTAGTAAAAAATGGGTATTCTTAACGGTAACTTACCCTTAAGTCAACTGAGTGCCAAGGACGATGGTTTACCTACAGAAACATCAACAGAACAAGTAAAGCAAGATGAAAAAAATAATACTAACAATCAAAGAAAGGCCATGCTAACCAAGATTCTGAATAACAGAAAGCTACTGAGCGCGCCGTGCTTGAAAAATTCGTTCCTTATGCATGTAATAATGTAGATAGAAAAGATATTGACAGGTAAAAGAGACCAAGGTTGCTTTACAGGGTATACAAACAGTTTCCTTTTTTAGCATACTTCTTTATCGACAAAAACATATCGCCTATTTGAAACGAGGTTTATCGACTGGCGTTGGTCATTGGGCTGCTACATTGGATGCAAGTAAGCCATGGTTGATTTATTGGATCTCCCATTCACTCGATTTACTTGATTTCCAATTCACGCCTGAAATAACACAAAGATCCATATCCACTTTTAAACACTGGCAGCTCCCCAGTGGAGGCTTTGGTGGAGGCTCTGACCAGTTGGCCCATTTGGCTACCACGTATGCCGCTGTCAATGCGCTGGCTATTACAGGTGATGAAGAAGCTTATAAAATATTGAATAGGTACATAGAAGGGGAAGTGTATATGATATGTAAAAGTAACTGGAATATTATTGTAGAGAGGCACTTTACGAATTTCTAATGCACATGAAACAGCCTGACGGTTCATTTACGATGCATCAAGGCGGTGAGATTGATATTAGAGGTTCTTACTGTGCACTTTCAGTTGCCGCATTAACAAATTTGCTGACACCTGAGTTGACGGAAAACTGCATTGATTTCATTTGCAAAGCACAAACATACGAGGGTGGCATCGGTCCTTATCCTGGAAAGGAGGCACATAATGGATACACATTCTGTGGCTTGGCAGCACTTGAGATATTGGGCGGATTATCTAAATTGAATATGGATAACTTGTTGGTAATATAGATATGAATATATTAGTGTGTGTGTGTGTGTGTGTTTTGTGGTATTAATGGTTAATAACGCTCTTATTATTCGCAGAAATGGTGCTCAGGACGTCAAATGGGACTAGAAGGTGGATTCCAAGGACGTACAAATAAATTGGTGGATGGTTGCTATTCATTCTGGGGCGCTGGTGATTTCCCCCTTCTTAAAGCAGAATTAACACGCTCTTGCAAGGCAAGCTTGGATCAAGGTAACATCGAGAGTGACATGTAATTGATAGAAACAAAAAGCTAATAACGATGTATATATTTAGAATATCTGTTTGATAGAGGTACATGATTTGGAAAACAGAAAGAAAAGATATAAGTATATTGATATGATATGTTACAATAGAGGCATTGCAAGAATACGTTCTACTTTGTTGTCAGTCAGAATATGGCGGTTTATTAGATAAACCTGGCAAGTAAGTGACATATTCCACGATTAACTTGTAAGGGAACTAGACTTATTTGGTACTTTTTTAGGTCGCCCGATTACTATCATACATGCTATTGTCTCTCTGGTTTATCAACCGCACAACATTCGTTAATCTACGACGCCGAGTCTGCTATTAAGATTCGAGAAAAGAACCAAGGTCATTTACCTGGCGGCATCAGTTCATTGTTGTGGGGATATGAGAATTCATTCAGCATTGTAGGCGATGTGGATAACCTGTTAACACCCACACACCCTGTACACAATATCAGCATCAAGGCAGCAAGAAATATGATTCATTACTTTTACAAGGATCAAATAGAACCATTGAAGGATATCATCCCCAAATTCGATGATCCTTTGGAAGAAATTGGTGGTCCACTTTAAACTGGTGGAAATATTTAGCTTAATAAAATATATGGAATTGAATTGAATAAATCAATAGAACGTAGTTCCTTTTTTACCCTTTCAAAACAGCATTTGATGACTGGGTGGATACAAAAGCCTTTCTTACTGACTTTAAAATGTGTGACAGTTCAATGATTGGGTGAACAAAAGTCGACTTTCTTTTAATATTTTTTTCTGTTTTTTTTTTCTTTCTTTATTAGCATATACAAAAATACGCGTTATGACTCTGTTTATCAACTCAACGTATAATGAATATGTCTTTCAAATGAATCTACTCTTTTTAGGAGGCATATTTCTTGTCAACTACTTGGTGCTTCACTATGAAATAGAACAGCTCAACTTTCTCTTGTTTTCAAAGGCGTTTCTCGCTATCGGTAAGCGGAAAGAATACTGTAAACCGATCAGCTCTAATACTATTTCTCAACATATAGAAACACTCTTTGTAATAAACTCGCTACTCAATATGTGGTCGAGTTCTAGACAACATGTAAAGCCTTCATTGAGTAGCTATAAGCCTTCTATCCAAAAATACTTTTTCGGTAAAAAAATAAATAAATAAAGAGATCTAAGAAAAGAGTAAACAGCACCTAATAGCATATAAACATAGACGATGGGCCTCTTGTTGCAGCCTTTTATCGTCTTTTAGGTATTAGCCAAGGTAAATCAATCAATCTATTTATAAAAAGTACTGCAAAACTGATCTCAATACGATATACTTACTAGTCACAGGGGAGAGCAACAACACTGCAAACAATAAGCAACCCACTCCACCGACTAATAAGAAAAACGTTCGTACGCTCATGTCAGGTAAAAATAGAATAACAAGACAATTACCTTCAAGGCGAGTGTAGTGTGGCGTCTAATCAAGAGTACAAAAATAGATGCATTGGCTACAGGCATTCCCCTTGAAACAAGCACCTCCAATATCCAAACACCTTCCTTCTCTTTCCTTCGCAGAAACCCTCAAAACGAAGAGTTTTCACTCGAAAATCCTTTGGAGCAACTTGTCCAAGCCAACACTCAGGACACTGGCTTCCTTGGAAACTTTTCTTCAAAAAAATTGGCATTCCAGCCCTGTTTCAATCCTCCAGCTGCACCCACCAAACATCGCGATCATTCACTTTGGTCATTGGATCGTAAACAGGAAATTGTAGACGACTTTAGAGAGGAACAGGTGAAGAGAAAAAAAACAAAACAAAAAGTGGATGAGTGGGGTATTAACATGTTTTATTTTTTAAAAAAAAGATTGAAAACCTGAAAAAGAATTGGGATAAGTTCGATGCTCAAACAACAAAGGCTGTTTCCAAGAAGTTGCGCCAAAGAATCATTGATGATATCATCAAGCCCATCCTTCAGACTGCCGATGTGTTGGATCAATTCCTTGCAAATACTGGACAGACATTTGCTGATTGTACACAAAACACCATGGCTTATTTGATGCTGAGCCAAGCATGGAAAACTTTGGTAAATAAGGAAAAGAGATGGATTATATAGGGACTGCTAAACAGAGTGATATTCATATAGAACATCAGCTTGTCACCTGTTGAAATGAAAAGACTCACAAATATGCCCAGCTATGATAGTGTCAAGGCTAGAAAATATATTATTAAGCGCATGAAAGGTAGTTTATAAGCAACACATACACATTCATTCATATTTATACATGTGCTTATTATAAATTAGAGCTTTCTGGTAGCGAAAACATGGCCCGCTTTAGATACATTGCAGCTGAACCAGATTTGCCAACTGATTCACAGGTGAGAAAGAGGAAGGGCACAAGGAGGGAAAGCGAGTTGAAGAGGACTGATTCGTTTTGTATAGATTATCATTCACTTGGTAGAAACATATATTTCCATAAAGAACCCAAGTGTCATTCCCCCATTGATTCAAGATGTAAGCAAAATATAACATGGTGTATCAAAGGATGATGTGAATTAATATTATGATAATAATAGCACTTTGGAGACGTCTTTAAATACTTGGTCATTTATTTCTATATTACTCCAGAGTAAGTTATTTCTGATATTGTGGATGGGAGACAATGACGGCTAAACAACGCTTTTTTTATTTTATTTTTTTTATAAATAACTATAGGTTGGATTGGAAGCTCTTTGATAACGCAACATCATAGATAAATATATTCTTTGCAAATGTAATATAGTATATATATTTGCTTTGCAAACACACACACACACACACACACACATTGATCAAATAAAAAAATAAAAAAATAAATAAAATTATATACATACATAATAACCATTACTTCCTTTTTACTAATATACAGTTGACATGTACCATGGATCAACACCATTTAATTTCAATTTAGAAAAAAAACTACAACACCAATTCACAAATTCATTCCAATAAAATAGGCTACGTTTAAAGGGTAGCTCCAACACACTCTCATTCAGCTCCTAACTTTCCAGAGTGGAATGAAGTTTTGCAGCCAAAATTCAAAAATCGGCTTTAAAAAAATAACAGAATCTGAATTCTTGAGAGTCCATTTGGAGACATCCTAATAGTACAAAAAATAAATAATGCTTTTCTTACTAGAATTTTAGTGCGTACGATATTTCAACTCCAGGATATAGCGTCCATGTATATTTTGTATTATAAAAGCTGCGGGGCTGTAAAAAATACATTATTTTCACGTGCCAGCCTCTCATTATGAGTCATAATGAGTCATGATGAGTCATAATGAGTCATATATATCATGGCGCAATTTCATTGGTGCACCTGTGCGCCTGTGACTTGTTATTTTAGCGCCAAAAAAAAATTTTTTTTGGGGGTATATAAAATCCCCCATTCCTTGAATCTCATGCTCCTCCTGTCTTCCTCGTATTTCAGTCCAGCATGTACGTTCTTCGTTTCCTCTGCTCCGTTCTCGCTGCCCTTGTGGCTTTGTTCCGTGTTGGCTCCGTGCCTTCCTTTTGCGCTCGGCTTGGCCCGCCTTCGCCCGTGCACCTTATTGGTGCCAGTGCGTCGTATTTCCCTTCGCAGCCAGCGCCACCACTCGTCTCCGCTTTCCCCGTGTGCCTCGTGCCACCTCCATCTTTGGGTCTCTTTTGTTCCGCCGCGGAATCAGACTCTCGTTGGCATGCTTCGGCTGTCAACACCAGATTACAAGTGGACCTGTTGGATCCAACTCCAACTAACTCACTTGCAATCTGGCATGAGAGTTCTGATGGCGAGCAAAAGGCCTCGTCCTTCGCCCTTGTGGTGTTGGTCGGGGTAGCCGCTATCATTGTACTTCAACAGTACCTTGGTAGTCGCGGCTCAAAGTCACCCGCCACCATCACTGCCACCATCACCGTCACTCCGCCTCCGCTGCCTCCTTTGGTGCTCCCTCCTCCGCCACCGCCATATGTCCCGCAACCTTGCTCCCCTGGGTCCCCTTCTCTTCCTCCCGAACTCCTCCCGCCTCTCCCTTCCGCAATCCCTCTTCCAGCTTCGGCTGTGAACGAGGTTCTGGCTGTCGTGGCAGCTCCTGCTCGTCAGGTTGCTGGTGTACGGCGTAAGTCCAGACGGAAGAGGAAGTAGTGCTTCTTCTTCTCCGCCCGTGTCCGCCTTGGACCCAGTTGCTTTAAAGAAAAAAAATAGCCTCCTCATGGTTCAATTGGTAGTTGCTCAGTGGTGCCTTGTTGATGGTGTTCTGAACCTGCTTTCTTGCCCGTCCCTCTCATGAGTACTATTGGCGTATCGGAATCTTTGTGGTTGATTTATCCTGGTAAGTATCTTTCTTCTGTTCAGTCTCTGGTGGTTTCAGTTCTCTCTTCTTTCGTCTCTGTTCTGCTGCTCTTTCTTTCAGTTTCGGCATTGGATGTCGTTTCACGTTTACTTTTGGGTTTGTAGTGTCCTATTGCCTTGAGGTATGTGGTGCTTCTCGCTTTGAAAAACCAAGCACCGGTTGCGCGTGAAGCATTACCCTCTCTTTTGAGGTAATGACCAGTTTATTGCAAATGCAGTAAATTGACCTACTCAATGACGAAAGCATGCTCAGCAATTGAGTTTGTTTATGTCCACCCATTTCTACAGAATTCCTACATTTCACTTTTACATGTCATGCATTGAACACATGGAGTCATTAAGGTCAGCCTTTATTATTATTATTCTTATTATTACGTTGAAAACTCTTTACTCATAATACTATTTTTAGGGCGTCATCATTCCCTCTTTTTTTTCTGGTTACTTGTAACAAAGAAAAAAAGAAAGGAAACTTCATATATTATTCTCTGGTCCGAGGTTATGTAAAGTGAAATACCCGTTTCAACTCCTCTTTCAAATCCACCGACTTAAAGCATGGTTTCTCCAAAGTGCAAGGAGGTAACACTACTGTCTTGAGGGATTGGGGCATTGCCTACCCAGGGTAAGGGTGAGCGGCCTCCGGTGTTGAAACTTGGGAGGAGCGGCGGAACAGAAATGAAAGAAGCTTGAATTGGAGCATCAGAGACTGACGGAAGAAGATCCTTGCCAGAATACATCAGCCACAAGGTTTCGGTATTCCAATGGGAAAGTGATGGGTAGGTATTGTATTGTCGGGGGAAGTCACCGGATCTTGGTTACCCTGGTGCTTCGATCATTGGCCTGGGGTTGGT